>PIJE02003702.1:7500-10000 GCA_002895965.2 Coryphaenoides rupestris | reverse complement strand
TGGGGACATGTCCCCACCAATTAACGGAGCACCCCCCCCCCCCCCCATCAGAACCGCAAATTAACGGAGCACCCCCCCCATCAGAACCGCAAATTAACGGAGCCCCCCCCCCCCATCAGAACCGCAAATTAACGGAGCACCCCCCCACCCCCCCCATCAGAACCGCGAATTAACGGAGCACCACCCCCCCCCCCCCCCCCCCCCCCTCAGAACCGATACGACACCCCCACCCCCCCCCCCCCCCCCCCCCCCCCCACCCCCCATCAGAACCGCAAATTAACGGAGCACCCCCCCCCCCCCCCCCCCCCCATCAGAACCGCAATTAACGGAGCACCCCCCCCCCAGACAAAAAATAACATGTTTTCAAAGTCATTAGAACTGTAATGGTTTTATTAAGTACTCGTATCGGTATTCGGTATCGGCAAGTACCCAAATGTAAGTACTTGTACTCGGTCTGAAAAAATCCCTAGTTTGTACAGATACTCAGTCAACATATTCGATAGCCATCTTGCAATGTTTACTGACTGATTCCGGACTGATTCCGTCGCAGCGCTGACGTCATCTGTTTAGCCCGCCTCTGGCCCGCCTATATCAGATACACCGATGTGATTGGTTGATGTTCGAAACAACAGGAATAGCTAATGAGCATGTTACTCATTACCAGAGTACTCGCTGAGCAAATTATAATTGTGCTCTCGCGAGAACTCTGGATTTCCAGGGTACTCGTGACTATGAATGCTTGAAACCTGCTTTATATATATCTATCTATATCTATATATAGATATAGATATATAGATGTATCTATATATATATATAGATATATCTACATCTACAGTATATAGATATATCTATATAGGGCTGGGCGATAAAACGATAACGATATGTATCGCGATAGACACGTAATCAATATCAATAGAAAATGCGTTCGATAGAACGTTTCGATATTTTTTTTTCCTCGTTGGAAGAAACCGGAGCTTAGAGTCTAGCTCCACTTTGAACCAGAGGTTGCGAAGCAAGGTTGGTTGCATGAACAAAGGCACTCGTCCTCTGGTACCTAGCAACGTATGGAGTGACACGCTAACAGCCAATCATGTACCAGTATCCCGGTGGTTGCGCCGTCTCGTTGTCTCGTGTTTGTTTCTTGAATAACAGAAACAGCGCGGCGTGAGAAGTGAAAGATGAGCGCCGCAACGAGAGAGGAAATTGTCAACAAAAATGGAAAGGTCAGCTCACCAGTATGACAGCTTTTTGGATTTTATAAGTCAGACCGTAGTCAGACCAATGTTGTCTGTAAATTATGCAAGACCGTCGTCCCCACCAAGACTGGTAATACAACCAACTTGTACAACCAACTTCTCAGATCTCAGGTTTCTCTATGTTTACACATGTTTTTGTAACACTTTATTTTTGTTCAGCACTTTATTATTGATAATTGTTAAGTTTTCATTGTGATTTTAATTTTCATTCATGTTTATTTTTATTTATTTGAGTGTTTTCCATGGTTGTGTTGACATTCCTTTTCCCTGTCTGCCTACAATCAGAGGAAGGTTAAGTTTAAAATAAAAATGTTTAAATTTAGTATATTTTTCTCCTGGTCCTTATTTTAAATAGGTCATACAAATTAAAAATAATTATCGATATCGACCGATATGAAACACTTATATCGTGATACAGTTTTCAGCCATATCGCCCAACCCTATATCTATATATATATAGATATACACAGTATTAGTAGATACATTAGGTCTATCTATACATCTGTCTGTCTGTCTGTCTGTCTGTCTGTCACCATCTATCACCATCTCTCTATCTATCTACTTATCGATCTGTCTGCCTGCCTGTCTATCACTCACTCTATTTCTCTACGGGTGTGTGTGTGTACTGTGTGTACTGTGTGTGTACTGTGTGTACTGTGTGTGTACTGTGTGTGTACTGTGTGTACTGTGTGCTATGTGTGTGTGTGTGTGTGTGTGTGTTGAGTCCTGTGTCTGTTTGCTATGTGTGTGTGTGTGTGTGTGTGTGTTGTGATTTAAGGTTCAGTGTGTGGATTGTGTTATTTATTCAGCTGATGATGTCATCATTTTTAATTTAGATTAGTTTACACCCCCCCAGATTAGAACACATCTAGGAAACCTCCAAGCCCCGCCCCCTCCTCAGTGATAGGTAGAGGGGTATGAAGGGGGGTGGGGCTTGAAGGCTGGCGCCAGATCACCGGTAGGTTGACTGACAGCCTCCTATACTCTAGTACCGCCCCCAATATCCTCCAGTATACAAAGTAGAAGACGATTCAGGCGTCTGATTTGTTCTGAAGTGTTGTTTATTTTTTTAAATTAATATTAATTAATATTAATTAATATTAATATTTTTATTATTCTGTTGATTTCTCTATTGTTGTATTGTACTGTATTGCTATGCAACCTGGCATGAGAATCTGCTTCGGGATTAATAAAGTTCTATCTTATCTTATCTTATCTTATCTTAAGAAGAAGAAGAAGAAGCA
>PIJE02003701.1:12298-29798 GCA_002895965.2 Coryphaenoides rupestris | reverse complement strand
ACACCAGACTGTAGTAAACCGTTGCACTCGGTGGTGCTTTCCGAGCATCGCTACAATTGGCGGATGTCGTTCTGCGTACGCGGTGATTTAATTAGCAGTCGACGTACGCAGCTGCAGTGGCTGTAGTTTCGTGATGCAGCAACTTGCTGCACTGCATGAATCATGGAGCAAAGTGTAAAAAAAAAAAAAAAAAAGGAACTCGCCCTCCTCACCAACTCAACCCGTTCAGCCTCTGCTTCGGCGTTCCCTTCAGAGCGCACGATAACCAACGCTATCCGCAGAGTAAAAGTACGGAAAATGGGAAATTTATTCCACAGTTCTGGATTTGGTTGGCTAGTGTGCAGTTTTACATTTCTCTCGTATCTTATCTAGCTTAGACAGCATATCTTAAACCGATCCATAACTTGGTAACAACATAAACAATCAATATTAAGCAAAACACACTTCTAGGCAATTGTTTGCCCCAATATGGATTTTTTTTTGCTTGCGAGGCAGAGCAACCAGCATCACTTACTTGGACAAAACCTCAGACTTGGAGGGGGATATTTAATTTACTCTTTTCCGTGGCTCTCTCTCCATCTATTACCCCGCCCCCTCTCTCTCTCTCTCTCTCTCTCTCTCTCTCTCTCTCTCTCCGCGCTCCAGAGTCTGCAGTGGAAGGTCCAGCTCGCCCGCCCTCTCCTCCCTCGCAGGAGTACAAGGAGACGGCCGTGTTCCTGCTGTCCTCGCGCCGGCCTCTCACCTCCTCCTCCTCCTCCTCGCGCCCGCTCTCCTCCTCCTCTTCCTCGGGGGTCGGGGGCTGTGAGGAGGGGCTGGAGGCCCCCACTGGGAGGATGAGAGCACGAGCAGCGAGAGCAAGTCCAGGTGGGCAGGAGTACCATGGACACGCGGTATATGCATAGACATGGACCTACATGGTCATAGACACATAGATACATAGTCATCGACGTCGACCTATGTACATAGATGCCTCATTGGCCTTTGGGGATCATAAGTCAGCTTCGCCGCCATATCGGAGAGGCCAAGACTCGCCTGTAAACACATACAAGTAAACCAGGGAGATGTGGCTCTTCTGGATAAAAAGCACGATAACAATCTATATATATTTCTGAGCGTTGCTACAATTAGTGGGACATCATCTGCATACACGATGATGTCCATTGCTACCCTAGATCTATATATACTAGTGCTTAGTGTGTCGGTCCTTGTGCGTTTCATGCTGACATTGCATATTAGTGGCATATTCTGGTTCGGGGTTTGCTTTGGTCCACAAGTCCAAGTCCTCTCTCTCTCTCTCTCTCTCGCTCTCTCTCTCTCTCTCTCTCTCTCTCTCTCTCTCTCTCTCTCTCTCTTCTTCTCTCTCTCCCTCCTCCGCGCAGTTCCTCCGGAGGGCGCTACAGGCCCGCCGTGGAGGCCCAGGCGAGAGGCCCTGAACATCGACAGCATCTTCACCCGCCAGAGAGGAGGCGTCCCCCTGGGCTACAGTACCATCCCTGGTCCCGCTCACCCAGACCCCAGCCTCTCCGGCGGGCCTCCCCTCCCCTCACAGCCGGGGCTGCTGCTGGGACACGAGTTGGCAGCGGCGGCGGCGGCGACGGCGGCGGCGGCGGCGGGCGGAGGAGGAGGAGGACTAGGAGGAGGAGCAGGAGGAGGTGGAGGAGGAGGAGAAGGGAGGGACATGGGCGAAAGCCAGGGTGAGTCATGGCCTGCCGGGATTGTCCAGTATTCCAGTGTTCGGTAATAGAATATCAGGCCCCCAGGGGTCCGCACCACCCGCTCCCCTCCTCAGAGGGGTGGAGCACCAACCACGCCTGATTCAGAGGATGGAGAGCGGCTACGAGAGCAGTGAACGGAACAGCAGCAGCCCCGACAGGTATATATAACACACCACACACACACACACACACACACACACACACACACACACACACACACACACACACACACACACACACAGGGCATGATGTGAGCTTTCACACACACACAAACACACACACACATATGCGCACGTGCACTTGCATACACACACGCACGTGGACACACACACACACACACACACACACCACCAAAAGACAAATATAAGAGGCCTGCATGTCCACACACGCATCGTGTGGATCGGAGGTGAATCAGTAACACATTATCTGTGTGTGTGTGTGTGTGTGTGTGTGTCTGGGTGTGTGTATGTATGTGTGTGTGTGTGTGTGTGTGTGTGTCTGGGTGTGTGTGTGTGTGCAGGGAGACCAGGCAGCAGAAGAGAGTTCTGATGTCGGGACCGTCATGGCGTTCTGTGCCCAAGTCCAAAAGCAGCGCCGCCATCCTGCAGGAAGCGCCCAACTGGAACGTTGCCACCAACGCAGGTGTGTGTGTTTGCGTGTGTGTGCGTGTGTATATACAGTATATATATATATATATATATGATTCTGTGTGTATATACAATGTAATGTTGTAGTGTAGTCAAGACACTCCAGAGAGGGGAAGATACTCCGGCTCAGAGATGAACACATCAGGGGGGGGGGGGGGGGCGGGTGTGTGTGTGGGGACGGGGGGCGGGGGGGCGGAGCTTACAGTATCTGTGATTTAATCGAGACCAGTTCTTGCAACGTCGCCCTCAGCCGGACCGGAGCAGCCCACACTTTGATTGGCGGTCCCGTACGATATCTCCCCGTCCGTGGACAATCTCTGGTGTAGTTGTACTTGAGTGTGGTATCTTGTGCGTAAAGCTACACACAATATACCGTCGGAATATATAACATTTATATTGATTTCGTAATATGAATGAGCGCACCGCAGCGTCTCCTGCTGCTGAGTTGAACTGCAGAAGTAGAACTTTACAGTAGAACTCGAGAGTGACTTTGAAAAGAGTGTGTCGATACTGGACTCAAGCGGGGGTTCGAAGACAACAACAACAACAACAACCTCACGGTCGGCGTCCTGACGGGAGCCGGACACGCACATCACACCTCCCGCCGTGACCACGGCAACGGCCAAACAATACGCTCACGTCGACACATTCAGACGATGACGGATCCACCGCCTCGCGTCATCGATGAATAAAACAACAAGGGCTGTGTGATACCTCCTCTGTACCACACAGACCTGTCACACGTGTGTGTGTGCTGTGTGTGTGCGTGTGTGCTTGTGTGTGTGTGGCTTGTCTGTGTGCGTGTCTGCATGTGTGTGCGTGCCGTGCACGTGTGTGAGTGTGCGCGTGTTGGTGTGCGCGTGTTGGTGTGCGTGCACGTGTGTGTGTGTGTGTACATGTGTGCATGTGTGTGTGTCTGCGTCTGTGTCTGTGTATATCTGTGTGTGGTGTGTGTGCGTGTGTGTGCGTGTGTGTGTGTGTGCGTGCGTGCGTGCGTGCGTGCGTGTGTGCGTGTTGTGTGTGTGTGTGCAGGCCCTGGTCGCAGCGAGCTGGACGAGCTGCAGGAGGAGGTGGCGCGCCGCGCCCGCATGCCAGGAGCAGCAACGGAGGCGCGAGGCCGAGAGGAGGCCGCCCTGGGCTTCAACCCCAAGCCCAGCAAGTTCATGGACCTGGACCAGCTCCAGCACCAGGGTACACTACACTCCACACCAGGGTGGGGGCGGGGCAGGGGGTGGGGCAGGGGGCGGGGCAGGGGGCAGGGGGCGGGGCGGGGTTCAGCACAGCGCCTCCTCTTGTTATTCGCAAGGTGCAAGCGTGCGTACAAGAAGTTGCCTCGTGAGACCATCCCCCCCATTTCTCTCTGAACATCGTCTGGCCTCCAGCCAATGAAAGCCTTTCTCAAAAAATGTCCGAATCCTTCGACCAATCAGGGCTCGAGGGGAGGAACTTTCAGTTCGAGGAACGCCACGGTCTGACGAATGAAAACAAAAACGATGGTGGCAACCGAGGAGAAAACTTTTCTGTTTTTTAATCCGAAACAGAATAACGATGTTAAAAGTATTTTCTCAGACAACAAAATGCTTCACTTTAAAATCACTTTACTTCCAAATGCCTTCCCGGATTCGGCACAATCGGAAAAAAAACCATGTGGTCATTATGTTACTTAATCTGATTGGCTGATTGAACAACAACAACAACAACAACAAGGGCCCACACCCATATTTGGAACCAAAAATGGCGGCACGAGCTCAGACCAGACGTGGTGTTCATGGCGCTAAAAAAAAAAAAACGCAAAAAACTTTGTCACAAGGCTCTACGGGGGAAACAGCCGCTGCGGTGGATTATTAAAAACGTTCGGTTAATGGGCTGTTGATGACAAGGCACAGCGGCGGCGGCGGTGACAGAGATTAATGGCCGACAGTCGTGAAGGATGTGTTATCCGCTCGCCATGTCTGGACGTCCCGTGCTGTCCGACGTCTCCGTCTGTCTCCGTCTCTGCCCCCACCTCTCCCCTCCCCCCTCCCCTAGCTCCAGTGTTTGTGACGTTGATTCTATTATGAACACACAGCTGTCTCCTCGTGATACATTATGTCCGCTCGATATTTGCATCGATGCATTCCTGTACACTGATGTATGAGAATACCATCGATCACAGAGTGGATAATTAGTTTGTGTGTGTCTGTTTGTGTGTGTGTCTGCGTGCGTGTGTGTGTGTGTGTGTGTGTGCATTTGTCTATTCGAGTGAATGTTTATTCACAGTAATAGCATGGGATCGTTTGTGTGTTTGCGTGTCAGTTTGTATGTTTGCATCTGTGTGTGAGTGTGTCCATCTGTGTGTGTGCGTGCATCTGTGTGTGTGTCTGTGTGTGCATCTGTGTGTGTGTCTGCATCTGTGTGTGTGCATCTGTGTGTGTGTCTGCATCTGTGTATGTGTGCGTGTGTGCATCTGTGTGTGTGTGTCTGCATCTGTGTGTGCGTGTGTGCATCTGTGTGTGTGTGTGTGTGTGTGTGTGTGTGTGTGTGTGTGTGTGTGTGCTCGGCCAGTTGAGCTCTCGCAGCGGTCACCATGGCCAGATGAGAGCGTAAATCCCTCTCAAATCTATCCTGGGAGAGTTCCCACTCTTCCTCCTCCTCCTCCTTCTCCTCCTCCTCCTCCTCCTCCTCCTCCTCCTCCTCCTCCTCCTCCTCCACAACAACAACATGGTGGACCCAGCGGGACGGCTGCTTATCTGGCCCACCGGTCACAAGCTCTCCCAGATCTCCCAGTACCCAGCTCCCAGCTCCCAGTTCCCAGCTCCCAGTTTCCAGTTCCCAGCCCACAGCCCACAGCCCACAGCCAGGCACAGTCCCCTGTGCCTGGCTTGGCTTCCCCCTGTAGCTGAGGGATGGACGGCCCCTTGTGTCAAAAAGCCAAATGATTGGGGTGGTGTGGATGCCTCTGTGTGTGTGTGTGTGTGTGTGTGTGTGTGTGTGTGTGTGTGTGTGTGTGTGTGTGTGTGTGTGTGTGTGTGTGTGTGTGTGTGTGTGTGTGTGTGTGTGTGTGTGTGTGTGTGTGTGTGTGTGTGTGTGTGTGTGGTGCCATCAGTGTCCTGCTAACAGAGGCGTGGTGTGGTGCAGGCTAACCCCCTCCAGCCCAGGGTTTATTACTAATTGGAGATGAGGGATTATGTCGTGGGGCCCGTCTGACCCTCGGTGTCACTCTGGCGCTCTGCTTGTCTAGGGCCTCCGCCTGTTCTGCTTCCCTGAACCACACACACACACACACGCGCGCACACACACACACACACACACGCGCACACACACACACACACACACACACACACATACACGCACACACATATCACGGACACACACGCAGTCGCACGGTGCACACACACACACACACACACATAGACACACCCACACACACACACACACACACACACACACACACATGGACACGCACACACACACACACACACACATTTCCGGGGACAGTCAACCTTGGTAACGCATAAGGACAACTTGCTGGGGGAACAGATGGTGTAACCATCAGTTCAATTATGCAACAAAATTCCGTTCCCCTCCCCCCCCCCCCCCCCCCCCACACACACACACACACACACACACACACACTTCCTAAGGTTGAGGATGACTTGAGCACGAGTCGCCCTTGTGTGGTCACCGGAAAAGGGTGATTGTGCCGCAGGCACAGGGTGGGAGTCGGCCCCCACCCCCACCTCCTACTCCTCCTCCTCCTCCTCGTCTTCCTCTTCCTCCTCAAACTAACCCTTCGCACACACACACACACGTTACGCTGTAAAGGGAACATATTACACCACCAGGTGTGAGTGTGATTAGCCATTGCAAGCCGGTCGTCACAATTGCCATGTGACTACCATCTAGTGACATCACAAGTGGGAATGTCCACCGAAAGGTAAACTGATCTAGTCGGTGTACATCTAGGTGGACGTTCCCACTTGTGATGTCACTAGACGGTAGTCACATGGAGATTGTGAAACGGCTTGCAATGGCGCTAATCCCACTCACACCCGGTGGCATAGTATGTCCCGTCTGAGGCTCGCTCGCCCAGGCGCCAGGACCGCACAGCATGTGGTCTAAAGCTGGTACCCTAACCCTAACCCCACACACACCTGCCCCCTCCAACCCCAACCCCTCCAACCCATCTCTATTCACGCGCACCTGTGCCCTTGTATATACAGGTAGGCCCTTAAGTCCGTCCGTCCGCACACACGCACGCACACACACACACACACACACACACACACACACACACACACACACACAGGAGGAGACACACATACTGCACACCTGCACACACACACACTGGAGATTGGGGTGGTGCTGCACATGCCACTCCACCTGTCTCTCTCTCTCTCTCTCTCTCTCTTCCTCCATTCCTCCCTTCTCATTCTTTGTCATTCTCCTCCCCTCTCTCTCTCTCTCTCTCTCTCTCTCTCTCTCTCTCTCTCTCTGCTCTCCCTTGTTCTCTCTGTCTCTCTCTCTCACACACTCTCTGTCCCCTCTCTCTCTCCTACCTCTGCATCATTCTATCTCTCTCCACTTGGATCTCACGTCTCCTCCCCCCTCCCTCCTCTATATGTCTACCTGTCTCTCTCTGTCTCTCTGTCTACCTGTCTCTCTGTCTTATCTGTCTGCCCTGCCTTACCAGCCTTTTTATATATATCTCCGATCTTGTTGTTGACGTCCCCAGCTGTGCTCAGACCCCTGCATGAGGCTAACGCTCAAAGCGGATTGGCTGTAGCCGCGTGCATGAGGAGCACTGGGGGCCCAATCAAACGCAGGCAGGAACAGGAAACGGACCGGGAGACAGGAAGCGTCCTCCGCAGGTACCAGCGTGAGCTGTAAAAAAATAAATTCAAAAAAAGATATCGCATCCCCTCCTCTCCTCCTCTCTTCCTTTCCTGTATCCACGGCGATGCCTGTCTCTCTCTCTCTCTCTCTGCAGTCACCTCACCTCAGAGACCCCCACACCCCACTCTGTGCTGTTGGTTGTGTGTGTTCCTCTCAGCACGGCTTGTGGCCCGTCCCCCCCCCACCACCCCCCCCGTCCCCCAGACCCCCCTGCAGTGACCACATGCTGTGGCCACCTGCGCCTGTGTGTGTGTGTGTGTGTGTGTGTGTGTGTGTGTGTGTGTGTGTGTGTGTATGTGTGCACGGATGCATATGCGTGTCATGCCGCTGGCTTTTTGAGAGCACACTTCATTTCCCCCTCGAATGCGTGTGTCTGTGTGTGTGTGTGTGTGTGTGTGTGTGTGTGTGTGTGTGTGTGTGTGTGTGTGTGGGTGTGTGTGTATGTTCAGCGCTGTAACACCCCCCCCGCTCCCCCATTGGTCTCGTGCCGCAGTCTCACATCTGTGATCATCTGTGGGCACGTGCACAGGTCGCCGCGCACGCACGTGTGTTCCATGTGTCGGTGTGTCGGTGTGTCGGTGTGTCGGTGTGTGTGTGTGTGTGTGTGATACGAATGGTGTGTGTGTGTGCTTGCCGTTCCATACATTCATATGCATGTGTGGGTGTGTATGGGTGTGTGTGTGCGTAGGTGTGTGCGTCGTATGCATGTGTGGGTGTGTGTGGGTGTGTGAGGGTGTGTGTGGGTGTGTGTGTGCGTAGGTGTGTGTGTGAGGGTATGTGTGGGTGTGTGTGTGTGTGTGCGTAGGTGTTTGTGTGAGGGTATGTGTGGGTGTGTGTGTGCGTAGGTGGGTGGGTGTGGGTGTGTGTGTGCGTAGGTGTGTGTGTGTGTGTGTGTGTGTGTGTGTGTGTTGGGGGGGGGTGTGTAGGTGTGTGTGGGTGTGTGTGGGTGTGTGTTGGTGGATGTGTGTGGGTGTGTGCGTTGGTGGGTGTCCGTAGGTGTGGGTGTGTGTGTGCGTAGGTGGGTGGGTGTGGGTGTGTGTGTGCGTAGGTGTGTGTGTGTGTGTGTGTGTGTGTGTGTGTGGGTGTGGGGGGGGGGGGGTGTGTAGGTGTGTGTGGGTGTGTGTGGGTATGCCGTAATGTACTTTTTTGAGTTTGTTGCAGTGCAGCAAAAGAAGCTTGCTTTGCTAGGCTCTGCTTCTACTGAGGGAGAGAGAGAGAGAGAGAGAAGGGGAGAGCGAGGCGGTGAGAGAGGGAGAGATAGAGATAGAGAGGGGGAGAGAAGGAATGAGAGAGAGAGATACAAAGAGAGAGGGAAAGAGAGAAAAGAAAGAGAGGGAGGAGAGAGAGAGAGACAGAGATAGAGAGATACAGAGAGGGAGATAACGATAGAGAGAGAGAGAGAAAGAGAGGGAGAGAGAGAGAGAGAGGAAGAGTGAAAGTTGCTAACTGCTTCTCTCCTCCCTTGCTGCACTGCACCGCTCGCCCCGTCTGTACACTGCTAAAGCTTCTCTCAGCTAATTCTGTGTGTGTGTGTGTGTGTGTGTGTGTGTGTGTGTGTGTGCGCGTTCGTGTGTATATGTGCGCGTGTGTTAGTGTGCGCATTCGCGTGTGTTTGTGTATGTGTGCTTGCGTGCGTTCATGCATGTGTGTGCATGCATGTGTGTGTGTGTGTGTGTGTGTGTGTGTGTGTGTGTGTGTGTGTGTGTGTGTTGCCGATGCCGGTGCTGTCTGGACGTCTGTACTGCTGTACCAGCTGTCATGCTGCCTGTGCTGGGTCTCTATGGCCTCTGTGGCTTCAAGTCCCACCTCGACCCTGCTAGACTCTATACCTCTGTGTGTGTGTGTGTGTGTGTGTGTGTGTGTGTGTGTGTGAGTGACACTCTCCTATCTGGTTGCATCACAAACTTTGTTGTGTTATGTCTTTTAGTGTGTGTGTGTGTGTGTGTGTGTGTGTGTGTGTGTGTGTGTGTGTCTATGGGGGCTCTCAGATTGTCAACTGCAACGGGTTGAAGGCATGGGGAGGTGGGTGGGAGGAGGAGGAGAGGAGGAGAAGCTAGAGGGGGGAGACTATATCAAAGCAGCCCCCTCCCCCCACCCCCAACCACCCCCCTTTATTACCAACCCCTCCTTTACTCTGTTGATCAACTCAACGCCGGCATTCAGATTTACGACTCGCTGCTGCAAAGCCTGCTGGGTAATTGCTGGGACTGGAGTTCGGAAGTGTTAATGCGGACGGACGGACGGACGGACGGGGGTGGGGTGTAGAGGGGCACTGCGTTCTGCGCAGAGATGTCACACACACATCGACAAAGGCGCGCACACAGGCACACACACACACACACACACACACACACACACTGGGCGCACACAAGCAATGCACATGCAAGCTTTTAATAGTTTGATATTGACGCACTCGCGCTGAAAATCTTAAAGCGTAACAACTAATAATCTGCACGAGGCGAGATCACGAGGCGTCATCATGCTCTCTCATCGATACACATAGACACGCATGCCGTCGTTAAATCATTTAAAGTGCGTAAAAATGTGTGTCGCTTATCGCGTATAATTAGCGGTATAAATGCTTACTGTATCTCACAACAATCTGCAGCACACACACACACACACACACACACACACACACCTCTACACACACCCCACACACACAACCACAACTCTCTCTCTTGGACTGAGGGTGCTATCCCCATGATGCAACCCGTCCCTCCCTCCTCCCTCCCTCCCTCTATCCCCCTCCCCTCCCCTAAGGCAGGCCCTAATATGGGATCCATGCATCACAGCCAGCACATTATCAACGCGATGCGGATATCAATAAAGTGAGTATAGTGTCCGACGGAGACCAAATTTACCCGAACGCGACCGATGGAAGCCAGAATATTTATTTTCGGCCAACCGACTTAATGCCGTCTGCCGCTATTGCCGCAGTGCTGCTGCTGCTGCTAGCTGCCCTCGGCCAAGTTCCTCCATTTTTTTCCACCTCTCTCTCTCTCTCTCTCTCCCGCACTCTCTGCTCCTCTCTCATATCTCTCTCTTTCCCCTTAAAGCAAAAAAAAAAAAACACTCCCTCCCCTAGAATCTAATTGGGTGCGTCCGTCCTTATAGCGATCTATAGGCTGAGAGGGGGCGGATCCATACGCGCGCAGTGCCACCGGGTGCGGGCAGTGGCAGCGCGCTTGTGTTTGTGCTGTTTGTGTTGTTGTTGTTGTTGTTGTTTTGTTGTTTCGTTGTTTATTTTGTGTTTGTGCTGAGCAGAGGTAAGCGTGTTGCCCTCCCTCCCTCCCCCCCCTCCCTCCCGCTCTCCGTTCCGTTCCACAGCATGGCTACACGCTCGGGCCCAGGCCGTCCACATGCTACCCACACGTATGCGCATCTTAGCAACAACAACAACAACAACAACAAACCAAAACGGTGCTTTGCTTAAAGGCACGGGCATGTGCGTGTGAGCGTGCACGCGTGTGTGTGTGTGTGTGTGTCTGCGTGCGTGCGTGTTTGATCCTATAGTGCGGGTGTGCTTGTGTGACCTTCCTCTATGCAGCAACTCACCTGGTATCTCAGATCAGCTGTGTGTGTGTGTGTGTGTGTGTGTGAGTGTGTGTGTGTGTGAGCCGCTTGCCTGCTCTCTAATGGACACACCCCCTTCCCCCCCCCCCCCCCCCCCCCCCCCCCCCCCCCCTCTGTTGTGTCCTCCAGTGAACAGCCTGGCCCGATCCAAATACTGCTGACGCCCAATCAGGAGGAAGAGGACCTGACGATGGCTCACCGGGACGGCGTTCTGAGCCCCGACGCGCCCCTCCCCCTCCACCTCCCCTGCCCACCTTACAGGCCCCCCCTCCCCCGGCCCCCACTCACCCTCACCATCCCTCACCCGTGCCTCCCCTCCGGCCCCCTGCAGCATCAGCAGCATCAGCAGCAGGAGTGGGAGGGGGCGACGGGGGAAGGCGGGGGAGAGGGGATGGGGGTGAGGCTCTGCGAGGCGCTGCAGGCGGGGGGCGTGAGGGTGAGACCCCTGCGCAGGCACCTGGCCATCTCCCTGCCCTCGCTGCCCCTGCGGCTCTGGGACATGCGCCCGCCGCCGCCGCCACAGCAGCAGCAGGCCGACAGCGCAGGCTCCTCCCCCCCGCCGCCACCGCTGCCGCCGCCGTGGGAGCGGAGGCCCGCCGTGTTCGCCGCACGCCCCTCGCCTACGGGGCCGCCGCCGCCTCCGCCGCCCCCCGCTGAGTGGCCTCCTCCGCCTCCGCCACCACCACCCGCCCGCATCGTTTCCCCTCCGCACTGCCCCCCTCTGCCTCCGCCGCCGCCGCCACCGCCACCGCCACTGCCACCGCCTCGGACCCCCGAGGAGAGGAGCACCCCGGCCCCGATGTGGCAGCCCCCCGGGCCGCCGCCTCCGCCGTGCCCCCCGGTCCGCGTCCCTCGCCGATGGCCGCCGGAACCTGTCCCTTTTCCCGCCAACGGCAACATCAACTTCAACACCAATCCCGCCGCTCCCGCCACCAGAGCGACGCGCCATTGGTCGTCCTGGAGCCTGGACCGCCCGGACGCCGTGGTGACCCCCTACAGCACGCCGCCCGACCGCTGCGTCCCCATCGAGCCGCCGCGGAACTGCAGCTGCAGCTGCCAGTCGTCCCCGGGACAGTACAGCTCCCAGCATGCCCCTGGTCCCCCGCACAACAACTGCAACAACTGCAACAACTACAACCACTACAACCACTACAACCACTACAACGACAATAACAGCCACGGCGACCAGGAGGAGGCGGAGCTGTCGGAACTCGACTACCTCTACCAGTCCAGCCTGCTGGCTGGCAGAGCAGGTACACACACACACACACACACACACACACACAAAGAACACACTGTCTATATTAGCTGATTTGGGAAAACTGACCTCTCTCCTCCCTTCTCTCTTCCTCTCCCCTCCTCTCTCCTCCCCCTCCTCTCTCCTTCTCCTCCGATCTTCCTCTCCCTTCCTCTTCTACTCCTCTACCTCCTCTCACCTCTCACCTCCCTTCTCTCTTCCTCTACCTCCTCCTCTCTCCTCCCCCTCCTCTCTCCTTCTCCTCCGATCTTCCTCTCCCTTCCTCTTCTACTCCTCTACCTCCTCTCACCTCTCACCTCCCTTCTCTCTTCCTCTACCTCCTCCTCTCTCCTTCTCCTCCTCTCCCCTCCTCTTCTACTCCTCTGCCTCCTCCTCTCCTTCTCCACCTCTCCCCTCCTCTTCTACTCCTCTACCTCCTCTCTCCTCCCTTCTCTCTTCCTCTACCTCCTCCTCTCTCCTTCTCCTCCTCTCCTCCTCTTATTCTACTCCACTTCCTCCTCTCTCTATCTCCTCCTCTGCCCTCCTCTCTCCTTCTCCTCCCGCCGTCTCCCCCCCCGTGGCAGGCTGCAGCCCATCCGAGCGGCTCATATCCAGGAGGGGCGACAGGGCGCAGGGACCGCCTCGCTCCCAGACGCCCAGCGCGGACATGGAGAGGAGTGTGTACGGGGCGGACTGCACTCGCACCCCGACCTACCTCAACCAGGTACCATCACCACCCATCATCACCCCCCCATCATCCCCCCCCCCCCCTAGAGCACTTTAAGATTACGATGGTCAATGTGACAGAATTACAGTTGGGAGAAAAGTGATGCGATTCTGTTATTTTGTCCCCGTTTTGTCCCTTAGTCCCTGGCTTGCTCCTTCCCGGTAACTGACAGTCCTGTCGTCATATCCCCCCCATCACACTGTCTGCAAGAGGGTGTATTTTGATTGGAACCGCTTTGCACCGGCTTACAAGAAGAAGAGAGATATATTATATATATATATATATATGGGTTTTTCTTGTATTATTATTGTGTGCTCCAGCAAATGGTATCGCCGGACCCGCGTTTGGGGGCGGAGCCGACGGCCGGGGGAAATCTGCATCGGCTCGGACGCAGCCTGAGCGGCACGGTGGCGGTCAACCCTCGCCGCAGCCGACTGACTGCGACGCGCAGCTTCGTGAGTCTCTGCTGCCCCCCGGTGGACGCCGCTCTGTACTGTAGTAGTTCTCTTGGAACACACTTTCTGTTTATGCCGCAACAACCCTCCTTCTCCCTCCACTGCTCTGCACCTCGCGTCTCCCTTCTGTGTCGCTTTCCAATTTCCAATCTGTCCATCATACTCTCTCTCTCTCTCTCTCTCTGGATCTCGCTCTCCCTTTCTCTCCCCCTTTTTTCTTTCTCTCACTCTCTGACTCTGTCTCTCTCCTCGTCTCTTTCTCCCCCTCCCTCCCTCTCACTCTGTCTCCCTGTCTCTCTCCCTCTCTCTCTCTCTCTCTCTCCCTCCTCCCTCTTCTCTCTCTCTCTCTCTCTCTCTCTCTCTCTCTCTCTCTCTCTCCCTCTCCTCTCCCTCCCTCTCCCTCTCTCTCTCTCTCTCTCTCTCTCTCTCTCCTCTCTCTCTCTCTCTCTCTCTCTCTCTCTCTCTCTCTCTCTCTCTAGCAGGCAGATGTCAGTGTCTCCTCTCGCTTACTTCCTCTATACTGAGTCATCACTGTTGCTATTCTTCATCACTTCCATCCTCCTCCCCACCACCACCAGCACCACCACCACCTCACCCCCTGCACTACTTGGCAGGTAAAAGAAACCGACAGTGAAAATGGAAAAACTGCCTGTAGCAAATCTTCTTGCCACAATGCCAGGCCCGTGGCTTAGTTCGGGTTCGTTACCGGGAGGGCGACTCAGTCGAGAGTCGTGGTTAATGCGGAAAAACTGCTTTTTATTGAAGCATGAAGCAAGTAGTAAAGATGCCAAACACTGAAAACATCGACATCAACATCAACACATGTGTGTGTTTGTGTGTGTGTGTGTGTGTGTGTGTGTGTGTGTGTGTGTGTGTGTGTGTGTATGTGTGTATGTGTGTGTGTGTGTGTGTGTGTATGTGTGTGTGTGTGTGTTTTGTGTGTGTGTGTGTGTGTGTAGGTAGCTGTGTGTGTTGTGTTGTGTGTGTCTCTCATAGAAATGTGACCTTTCCTCCACCTCCTCCACCTCCTCCTCCTCCTCCTCCTCCTCCACCTGTCTCTCTATGCAGGAGCTGTCCAGCGATGCAGGGAGTTTCTGGCTGTGTCTGACGGGGGTGAAGCTGCCCTCGGACCGGAGCCCCGCTCTGCTCCACTGATGTCTCCACCCCCACCACCACCACCACCTCCACCACCTCCACCACCGCCACCAACACCACCGCCTCCGCCTCCTCTGCCCGCCAGAGGGAGGGGCATTATGTTTCAACGCCTCGCCTGGACACACCCAGGAGGATGATACACCCTTCCTTCACACACACACACACACACAGGCCTACACACACACACACACACACACACACACCACATACACACACACACACACACACCACACAACACACAACAATACAGACACACACACACACTGGCCTATACCCCGCACAACACACAAGCTATTACACAAACACACACACACACACACACAGACACACACACACACACACACACACAAAACACACACAACACACACACACACACACACACACACACACACACACACACACACACACACACTGCTATACACAAATACATATGGACAGACACGCAGACACTCTCATACATGCACAGAAAAAACGCACGTAGATTGACGCACACTTTCTCTAGCCTTGCAGCTTCGTACTTAGACCCCGCCCCCGCCCCCGCCCCCTCCCTCCCCCTCCCCCCTCCCTCCCCTGCCCCGAGTCTCCTCGCCCAGGTCCCATACTCTTGTCTATGCAGTCATTCCGACCCGCCTCCACCCCCCTCGTCCGACGTAGGACCCCCCGCCCCCAAACCAACCCCCACCTTTGCAAATGGAGCTCCAGCCTCAAGCTCCACCTCCCTCCCTCCCCCCCCAAGGGGCCGGGGGGGTGGGGGTGGGGGCGGGGGCGGCGGGGGAGAGAGAGAGAGAGAGAGAGAGAGACAGAGACAGAGACAGAGACAGAGAGATGAGAGAGAGAGAGAGAGAGAGAGACATTGGCCTGCTGCATTAGCCAGCTAGCCTGGTTCTTTAACGTACGCTATCAGGTGTCGGGGGGGGAGCTAGACTCCTCACCTTGACGCCTCATTGGGTGGGGGTGGGGGAGACCCTTATCAAGTAGCCATGCCTCTTCCTCTTCCTTCTTCAACGGGCATTTCCTGGCGGACCTACGAACATTCGCCTGAACGCGGTCGGTGAGGGGGGGGGGTGGGTTGGGGCGGCCGCGTTGTTGCTGTTTGTTTATCGTTTGGGAGTTTTCCCGCGGTTGTTGTTGTTGTTGTTGTTGTCGTCGCCGTTGCCGTGGGCGCACAGCAGGGACAGCGGGTCCCGGCGGCGGCGGGGGAACTCTCGACTCGCGACTCGCGACTCCTCAAAATGTCATGTACAGAGAAACTCATGTATGAAACACACGTGTATGTTATTTAATAAGACCTTATGGAATGTTGATAATGATAATTACTGAATATTGATAAACTTACGGGGGTACTTCCTCATGTCTGCATTTTAAAAGAGGAATAAGGTGCACTTTGCAAAAGGTGCCCAGCTCGCCGCAAAGAAACGACGACACGTGACTCCCCGTTTTTTGTTTTTTTTCTACAGGGAGCTTCCCTTTTCTCCGTTCTCGCCTTTCTTTCTCTCTCTCTCACTCTCTCTTTCTCTCTTTCTTTCCATTTTTCTTTCTCTCGCTGTTGTTCCCTCGTTTCTCCAGCAGGTGGCAGTAGCAGTGTGGCCCAGGTAGCCGGGGAGGGTGGGGGGGGGAGTAGAGAATCTCACCTGCTTTTTACTATTTCTTTTATTTTATTTACATTTTTTTTAAACGGAGACTTGAGGAGTACAAGGACGTGACTCCGAGTGCGCTCGCCGTGGTGAAGGGCACTCACTGAACGCCATGATGAGCGCTCACTGGGCCAAGGGCGCGATCGTAGCGTAGCGTAGCGCGGCGCGGTGCTGCGCGGCGCCGGAGTCCTCAAAGTCCTCAGGTGAACTTTTACGCGCGGGCACTCACACGTACACACACTTTATTAGCCCTCCACCTCCTCCTCCTCCTCCTCTTCCTCTTATTGACTCTGATGTTGAGCCCCGCCCCCAACCCCCCCCGCCCCCCTCCTCCTCTCCTCTCGACATGACCCAGCAGGAAGTGGTTGCGCTCAGCCTGAGACAAGTGTTCCAACAATATGAATATGCTTTACATTGTATCTATTATATATGTAGTAGAGGTATATTTTCAGCTTGTGAGCTATCCTATTCACAGAGATGTCAGCCTTGTCCGATGTCAGCCATCTTCGGTTCTCACACACACACACACACACACGTGCGCGCGCACACACACACACACACACACACACACACATGTGCACACACACACACACACACACACACACAGGTATGGAGAGTTATTATACAGTTCCGTCGACGGTCGCAACTTGACTCACTGTCACAGCGTTGCCCCCCCCCCCCCCCCCCCCCCCTTCCCTGTTGCCAAGTAACTATCTGACATAACGTGGATTACATTTATTATGCTTTAATCGATACTTACTATGGTATGAGATAACTAAGTACTTAACGGGAGAAAAATGTATCGGCCAATGTACCATAAACAACTAAACGATTTGTGGATGTCGAAGGACGGAATCGCCGTCACTAAACCAAAGGTTGGCACGTACTACAGAATATATTTTACGCGGCGGATCGTTTGTTTTTCAGTTTTTTCGGTTCGGAAAGTTCGGTTGAGAATTGTGTCATCTTTTATTCCGTGTCTGTTTTTTCGTTTTCTCGTTTTTTGTTTGTTTGTTTGTTTGTTTGTTTGTTTGTTTGTTTGTTTGGGTTCTGGATGTAGGAGAATGTAGCAAAATTGTAGCGCATGAGTCTGCTATGCAAATCAAACCTTCCCTGGCGATTCCAGTTTGTCGGAGACGGACAGGAGGGTGGCACACACGCTCGCCCCCCGCAAAAACCCCGCCCACCCCCTCTCTAGACCCCGCCCCCTGCGCCCCACCCCAACCGCCCCACCCCGCCCCACCCCGACGCTCCAAAAGACTTTTTTTTGGGGGGGGGGGCGGGGGGGGGGGGGGGGGGGGAGCGGAAATGTGTGGAGAACAACAACACGCCCGTCCCGGTGTGACTGCTGCTGACTGGAACTCAACGCAATGTTCCACGTCTAATTTTAACTGTGTCAGCCAATGGAATGCAAGGGAGGTATATAGCGAGAGAGAGAGACATAGAGAGAGACAGACAGAGAGAGAGAGAGACAGAGAG
>PIJE02003700.1:15176-31168 GCA_002895965.2 Coryphaenoides rupestris | reverse complement strand
GAGCCGCTGCTCCTCCGCATCGAAAGGAGTCAGCTGAGGTGGTTCGGGCATCTGATTAGGATGCCCCCCGGGCGCCTCCCTTTGGAGGTTTTCCGGGCACGTCCAACTGGGAGGAGACCCCGGGGCAGACCCAGAACCCGCTGGAGAGATTATATATCTCGTCTGGCCTGGGAACGCCTCGGGATCCCCCAGGAGGAACTAGAGAGTGTGGCTGGGGAGAAGGAAGCCTGGGGGGCCCTGCTTAGCCGGCTGCCACCGCGACCCGACCCCAGATAAGCGGACGATAATCGATGGATGGATGGATGGTATCGTGACAAAGATACAACACCTACAATGGAAATCTCTTAGACCTAACATTGGAAAATATAACTGATTCTTACACATTAAGGGCACTTGGGAGCTACCCTAAAACCACTCATACTTAAAGACATTTTAAATCGTCAATGACCACAAATCAATTGACAGATCACTTGTTGGGCTAGTCGAGTTAATTGTTCCGTTATCAAGGAACAATGGAGGAACAGGATTAATAGAAAACAAGTACTTTAACTATGTCCCTGGAAGTTTTCATTCGAACATTTTTGCATCGATCAAAAGGTTTGTTTTTAACAGCTAGCCCTTGTACATCTCATCGCCATTCTGTGCAAATCCTGTGAGGTACTTATTCTGAAATTTCTACAAACTGGCATATGCTTCATGAGAACAATGATTAAGGTAACATGATTGACAGTGCTGTTCATGTCCCATGCAATCCCTGTTAAAGACAACCTTCCCCTAGGGTGCAAAGTTTTCAAAATAGCTGTTCATACAAGCCTTGTAAATGGCCGAGATCGTGTTCACATTAAAAATATTTATACAATAAATATTTAAATACTGACTGTTTTTTTTATGACTGCTTGGATGGCACTTTTAAAAAGGACCCTCAGACAATACATTTAGAAAACCAAGGTTTAATTTAACAAACTCAAACCAATGCAACTTGAACCATATTAACGTTATGCTACTTTTCTGAGAGGAACTAATGCGCACAATCTTCACAACATCAGCCTAACTTTAAGCTCTAGACCAAGGGCATACTGGCTTACAGGCTTAACATGATATATATTCTAAAAGGCAGATTTTACAAATGTATACCAAAAGGGGAGTCTGTTGAACGGGTTTTGTTGAAAATGTCTATAAAGGGCATAGGTACAAACGTTGAGGTACAAGCATTAGAACTTGGATGACGATTAAAGTACTCGTTCATGAAACTTTTTTTTTGTCAATCTTACTAAAAGCCACACAACCTTTTTTAAAACCTGGTTTATCCTTTTTTTTCCCCCCCAATGACTTTCGGCTTCCACAAAAAAGCTCTAACATGTGAGTCTTGTCGAAGCAACCATAGTTCTTGTTTCTTGTCTGTATCGGCATCTCCTTCATCCACCAAGCCACTGCTCACCCCCACCAGTACACCAGGACCTGTAACACTTTAAGTCTTGCCGAGAACATTGAGCTCCTTGTCCCCTCCGCTAGGCCAGACTACAGGCTCGGCGCCTCTTGCACCCTGGCTAGGTGACGGGGGTGGTGGGAGTCGTAGCGATGGGCGACGGTGGCACATTGGGGCTGGGCGGTCCGGACGAGGAGTAGGAGCGCAGGAGTACCTTGTGCTTGGTGGCGCCCTCCTCACGCTGCCTCTGCTGCTCCGCCAGGAACTCCTTGAGGCGCGTGGTGGTGAAGGTGAGCGTCTGCCTGCGCAGGCGCATCAAGTAGGCGTCCTGCAGCCATGAGTTACCGAAGCAGTCCTTGATGGATGGACGGGCCCTGGGGGGGGCGGGGGGGGCACATGACGAGATTAACTTTATTAACAGGAAACCAGGGTTCATAGCGACCTCCACTGTCCCCCTGTAATCGCTCATATCAGATTCAAGACATTGGTACTGGCCTACAACTCTGGCAGTGGAACTGTCCCCACCTACCTCCAAACATTAGTCAGACCCAACGCCCCAGCTTGAGTGCTCCTATCAACTACTTCAGCTAGCCGGCTGATACCATCATCACTAAGAGCAGGTAAACATCGCTCTGCCAAGTCTCAACTCTTCTGTGTTTTGGCGCGGTGGTGGTGGAAAGAGTTCCTTGCCCATATCAGGACAGCAGAATTGCTCACCAGCTTCCGAAAGAGACTAAAGACCCACCTGTTCAGAGTTCACCTGGAAACTTCATGGCTTCCCTCCGTACCCCCCTCCCCCAACCACCACCTCTCCTCTCTAAGCCACTCCCACTGACCCTAACAAGGGTTTGAATCTCTTCCCCTCTTGGATCCCTAGAACTTCCTGAGTGCTTAGCATTGCGTAGCATGTTATCCTAGCTGTTGTTGCTGTTTACCAGCCAGGGGTGAACTTAAGGAATTATGAGTGCTTCACACTTGTCAAGCCATATACTGGTTGTTTCACTCTCTTTGGATGTAAATGTCAAGAAAAGTGTCGTTATTTGGGGGGGATATGTATTTGTTGAATGCCTGCAGGCCTGGCTCACCAGGGTAGCTACAGATGATCTTTCTTGAGGAATAGAGAGGCACTTTGGGACACCATTCTGGTAGAGTTTGGAGAGGTCAACTTGGCCGCCTGAATCCTGGCCTCTGTCTCCTGGGGGTCATTCTCCATGAAAGGTGACCTTCCGCTCAACCTTGAGGCACAGTTTTGGAAGCATGTGTGAATCACAGAAAGGTTTACTGAAGTAAAATATATTCCACGAGGCAACTGTCGTGATTGAGTAACACATTTTATCGGTTACGTTTTGGACAAATCTGTATTCAGGCACTTTCAATTAATTCCATTTCACAAACCAAATGAATGCCAAATGGAAACCAACACTGGGGTTGTATTCACTTACACTATATATACAACATTTAGAAACATATTAATTGAACACTGAAAAACATTGACATTTCCCAACAGTAAGGCCAGCGTCCAGCAAAAAATAATAAAAACGAAAACAGAAATACTGAGTACGCCTTTCAACCCCTTTTAACTCCTATTGCACTCAACATAAAAACAAGATGGCTGGGCGCTGCTGCTATTTGCAGAGATCTTACAGGGGTGGAGAACCAAGAGATCTGTACAACTCACATGATGAAAGTCAGCACACCCACACTCCAGATGTCTGCCGGAGGACCTACCACATCCCCCTTCACCATCTCTGGAGCTGGAGGGAGGGAGGGAGGGAGGGAGGGAAGGGAGAGTCAGAACACAAACAGACATTTTCAGGAACTTACAGCTGTTGATTTATATAAGCTCCCTGGGTTTTATTCTCATTCCATCTTTATAGCAAAATGCGTATGATATGTCACCAGAACCACTAAGCATCTTTCAAGATGACATACAAGGATTGCCAAATATAATGTCACAAAATTAGAATCAAGAAATACACTATTAACACAGGGCTATAATTTTGTGTACAGTATATTCTGTATGGTGTGCTGAGTGACTTGCCATTTGTTTTCCCACCCTGATCCAAATACAAATCTGGGCAAGGCTCCTAGCCAATGCTATATATATATAATTATACTATAACTGCTGTAGCCTACTGTAACATATGTCAGACACACTGCATGTGTTGCACCCTAGAATGGAGGAATGTATTCATAACACAAATAAATATTGCTCATTTAATTTCTATTTAAGAATTAAGAATGATTAAGAATTATTTCCTATATTGTCTATACTTATTCTAATGTTTGTATTGTATGTCTATGAAACAGTAATACTTAATACATTTGTTGTGAGGGGCTGCCCCTTTCAGAGAGTGAGTGACACATTTAGTAGAAGTGTGTTTGATAGAAAAGCTACACTAAAATAGAAAACTGTGTTTGTGGAAAGGGAAAGTGAACAAACCCCCTTGAATGAGAGAAGCAGTCGAGTTTTCATTTCAAGGAGGCAAAAGTTGTATGTGAAAACATACACGGCAATAAAGCTATTTCTGACTCTGATTCTGATAAAAGCCAAGATGGCAAAGTACAGACAAATCCGCAAAAATCTTCAGCCCACATTGGCGCTTGTACAGAAGGGCTCATCATCGGCCAACAACACCACCAACAACAACAACAACAACAACAACAATAACAACAACAGCACATTTACGGGAATACTCCATGTGGGAAACCTTACACATGTACTCCAGCGTGCCGATGGGAGGGCTGAACTGCTTGAGGAACAGGGGGTTGAAGCTCTGGGCGCTGCCGAAGTCGATGATCTTGATGACGTTCATGTAGGTGACGATGATGTTCTCGGGCTTGATGTCCAGGTGCAGGATGTGGCGCGTGTGCAGGTAGTCCAGGCCCTGCAGGATCTGGATGATATAGGCCACCACGTCGTCCTCTGAGTAGCGGAACCTGGGCACACACCCCCCACGACAGAAAGCTTTACATTTATTCTCCAAAGTTTGGATAGAATGGAGCTCCTGGCTTCAATTGTCAGGACGTCAGACGTCGTCGCCTATGGGTGTATAACGCGTGCCATTTTGGTTCAAAACCCAAATGTCCACCAAAGTCACGTGACTGCTTTGTGGTGTAAAGGCCTCTGCTAAATGTAAGCACTTAGCATTGCTTAGCTATTGGTAATATTCCTAATGTTGGGTAGCGTGCTCAGAATGGCTTATTACTGTCTGCTCCTTATCCCAGCTATTTATGCAGCGTAACTTAGTCAAATACTGAACTCATTCTTATTAGTTCTTTTCCTTAACTATGAATGCTCCGAAAACAGCTTCTATTTTAACTTTATGTTCCACAGGCAATATATGGTGCCTTTATACTCTCTTCAAACTCAAATAGTATCTGTTCCTTTCTGTTAAGTCTTGCCATTTGGATTAAAAGCGTCAAATCTGCAAAATGCCTCTAATGTAAATGTAAATGACGAGACTGTAAACAGCCATCCTGGACATAGTTGGAATGTACCAACTGGATGGAGCGGTGGGGTGAACGGTGAGCAGTGGAGGCCCTACCGGTCGATGAGGCTGTAGAGGAGCTCCTTGCCACTGCAGCACTCTGCGATGAGCACCAGGTAGCGTGGCGTGACGTAGGCCTCATGCAGCGCCATCACCTTGTCGTGCTGCAGGGACTTGAGGATGTCGTACTCCTGCAGCACCGCCTGCTTGTTGTCTGCCTCGTACGGTACAATCTTGGCCATGAACAGGTTGCCCGTGGCGTTCTCCCGGCATTCGCGGATCACCCCGAAGCGACCCCTGCGTGCGGCGAGAGAGGCAGAGAAAGCAGACCCATGGACACAAAAACATCAGCGTTTGTGGGAAAATAGAATGCTTCTTCGCGAGGTCTTATTTCATTTGTATACAAATACATTGCAGTAGCAGTTTATCAAGTGAACTTACCATTTTGAATGACTTCTTTGTATTTTTTAGTTTTGTAGAAATATGATCTGTTTATTTCACAGGTATTTCTTTTTTTTATTTGATTTAGAGGCAGTACATCAAAGCATTTTGTATTTTGAAAGGAATATTTCATGAAATGTTTTCATTGATTTGTAATGAACATTCAAATGAATATTGAAATTAACTTTCAACTGTCAAATACATTTTTAAATCAACATTAACTAGTCCGTACACTCCTGCATACCTGGCCTTCTCATCCATGAATGTGTAGGGTTTCTGGGGTACTCCCTGGCGGAGGGACCCCTCTCCGGGCCGTCCCAGTGGCGTCCTGCGTCCCGAAGGCGTGGCTCGTCCAGAGGGGGTGACTCTGCCAGACGGGGGGCCATGGGGGTCTCCGCCCGGAGGTCCCACCGCCGGCGACAAGCTGGACACCAGCACCGCGGGTGGGGCTGCTTCTGGGGAGGTGGCCGGCGTGGAGGTGGTGATTGTGATGGAGGTGGTGGAGCTAGGGGTGGTGGTCTTGGTGCTAACCGGGGCAACGACTGAAGAGGCGGGGGGAGTGGCGCGATACATGGGCATGGAGGAGATGGGCTTCCCGATGGTGGGGATGGGGGCGGATGTAGTAACGGTGGGGGGTGGCGGCGGCGTCTTGGCCGTGGGCAGGGCCACGTTGATGGGGCTCCGGGGTTTGGGCAGGACGGCAGGGGGCGGAGCCAGCTTGGCTTGGGGCTTACCCATGTTGATGTTGAGGGTGGCCTTGGCCTTGGCCGGAGGGCCGGGCTTCACCGCAGCTCCGTTGGATGTGGGGGCTGCGGTGACAGACTGTGGGGCCGCGGGAGGAGGGGCAGGAGTCGGACTGGGGACGGTGGTCGGCCTGGTGGGCACGCTGGGTGCGGGTGATGGGGGTTTCGCCATTGACACGACAACAATGGGAGGCGGGGTCGACTTGGCGATGGGGGCGGCCGGGGGGGTGGGTGGCTTGGCGGGGGTGACAGCAGGGGTGGGGGTGGAGGTGGTCGTAGCATGTTTGCTCTGAGCTGGTTTGATGGGCGTCATGGTCATGGATGATGTCATCACCACAGGAGGGGTGACGGAGGGTGCTGTTTGGACCACCAAAGTGCTGCTGGTTTTGGTCGGTTCTGAACACATGCAGAGAGAGTCAAGACTTATGACGCACTGTACCTGAGAGATAGAAGGACTTGACAACAACAGTGTTGCCAACAACATTTAAGACATGGAGCATGATCATCCTATAAATCGACACCATCAATCAGGTAGCAGAAGCATAAAGCATAAAAGTAGCAGATGCATAAAGTCTGCCAGAAGAACTTATGGCCTCACAATCTGTCTATATATTAAAGAAATGTAACCTCTCAAAAAATCCTATTTTAGTTCCTTCAAACTCATTCTATTGCTTGTGCCATTTTTCCACTATGAGTCATTATCCTAATTTGAAGTAAAATCACCATATAGCAATGAAGTGTGATTGATTGATTCTGTATTGAAACCAGGTGAGTGTGTACCTGTTGAGTCCAGACAGACGATGTCTGACAGGTTGCTGTAGGGGCCTTGGCCCGCCTTGTTCACGCAGGCCACCCGGAAACGGTAGGAGATTATGATTGAATACAGCTGGTGACTTCTCTGAGCCCATTTAAATATGACTCATTGAATACAATCATTAGACTCAGACACAAACACTACAATGGAAAAGTCAAAGGAGCTCAGCATGGATCTGAAAAAGCGGATCATTGACTTGAACAAGTCAGGAAAGTCACTTGGAGCAATTTCAAAGCAGCTACAGGTCCCGAGTACCCTGGAAATCCAGAGTTCTCGCGAGAGCACAATTTGAATTTGCTCAGCGAGTCACTCTGGTAATGAGTAACATGCTCATTAGCTATTCCTGTTGTTCCGAACATAAACCAATCACATCGGTGTATCTGATATAGGCGGGCCAGAGGCGGGCTAAACAGATGACGTCAGCGCTGCGACGGAATCAGTCCGGAATTAGTCAGTAAACATTGCAAGATGGCTATCGAAAATGTTGACTGAGTATCTGTACAAACTAGGGATGCACCGATACCACTTTTTTTCAGACCGAGTACAAGTACAAGTACTTACATTTGGGTACTTGCCGATACCGAATACCGATACGAGTACTTAATAAAACCATTACAGTTCTAATGACTTTGAAAAACATGTTATTTTTTTGTCTGGGGGGGGGGTGCTCCGTTAATTTGCGGTTCTGATGGGGGGGGGCTCCGTTAATTTGCGGTTCTGATGGGGGGGCGGGGGTGCTCCATTCATTTGTGTTCTGATGGGGGGGGTGCTCCATTAATTTGTGGTTCTGATGGGGGGGGGGTGCTCCGTTAATTTGTGGTTCTGATGGGGGGGGGGTGCTCCGTTAATTTGCGGTTCTGATGGGGAGGGGTGCTCCATTAATTTTGTGGTTCTGATGGGGGGGGGTGCTCCGTTAATTCGCGGTTCTGATGGTGGGGGGGGGTGCTCCATTAATTTGTGGTTCTGATGGGGGGGGGTGCTCCGTTATTCGCGGTTCTGATGGTGGGGGGGGGGGGGGGGTGCGCCGTTAATTTGCAGTTCTGATGGGGGGGGGTGCTCCGTTAATTTGCGGTTCTGATGGGGGGGGGGTGCTCTGTTAATTGGTGGGGACATGTCCCCAGCGTCCCCACTAAATTCTACGCCCATGCTCGGTACCATGCGCAGTTGCTATTAAACATCCATAAACGCCAACTCGGTTGCATCTCTTTATTTCAATATTCCTTGGCTAAGAATATTACAATGTTAACGTTGCGTTGCCAAAGTGGTATCTCCGTGGTATTTCCATTAGGCTACATTTACGTCTCTCTGTCAAACTATTCTCCAAAACAAACTCTTTTCCGTCGCTCTGGATATGTCACCCCGTGTATTCTTCTGATTGGTCGTAGTGTCATCCAATTGCGTGCAGTGATATTTTCAAACGCATGCTTGGTGCCGCCCCTCGAGTTGGGCCATTTTCATTGCTCATTACCGGGACCTACAGCTTTCTAGATGTGGGTCTGGATTTCCAGGCTCGGTCCCGAGATCAACTGTGCAAACAATTGTTCGTAAGTATAAAGTGCATGGCACAGTTGTGTCACTGCCACGATCAGGAAGAAAACGCAAGCTATCACCTGCTGCTGAGACAAAATTGGTCAGGATGGTCAACCGAGTCAATGGTCAACCACCAAAAAGCAGGTCTGCAATGAATTAGAAGCTGCTGGAACACAGGTGTCAGTGTCCACAGTCAAGTAAGTCAAGGTGAACTTGAAGAAAGTTCTCCCGAAGTTCTACCAACACATCACAAGCAACACACGGGGCGAGCGGATCCTCGACCACTGCTACACCCCTTTCCGGGACGGCTACAAGTCCCTCCTCCACCGTTCGGCAAATCGGATCACCGCTCGATCCAACTACTCCCCGCCTACAGGCAGAGACTGAAGCAGCAACCAATCGCTGTGAAGGAGGTCCAATGCTGGTCGGACCAATCGGAGTCTATGCTGCAGGATTGTTTTGATCACGTGGACTGGGATATGTTCAGGGTTGCGTCGGACAATAACATCAGCGAGTACGCGTCCTGAGTCACCGGGTTCATCAAGAAATGCATAGACGACGTTGTTCCTACTAAATCGGTTCGGATTTATCCCAACCAGAAACCATGGATTAGTGGCGATGTTCGCACCGCACTCCGCACGCGTAACGCCGCCTTTGAAGGACAAATTCAAGAGCCACGACGTGAGGGGTGTGTGGAAGGGGCTGCAGACAATCACGGACTTCAGAGGGAGAACCAGCGGTGCAGAGAACTCCTCTACCTCCCTCCCAGGCGAGCTAAACACCTTCTTCGCTCGGTTCGACGTGAACGGCAGCCCGCCGAAGTCAGCGCTGCCTGAGGAGACCAGCCTGCTGAACATCTCAGAGGCTGACGTGCGCAGAGCCTTCAAGCGGGTGGACATCCGGGAGGCGGCAGGCCCAGACCACATCCCGGGGCGCGTCCTCAGAGCATGCGCAGACCAGTTGGCAGGAGTCTTCGCAGACATCTTCAACCTGTCCCTGTCCCAGGCTGTTGTTCCCGAGGTCTTCAAGATGTCCATCATCGTGCCTGTCCCGAAACATCCCAAGGTAACCTGCCTGAATGACTGGAGACCCGTAGCCCTCACCTCGATTGTCAGTAAATGCTTCGAGAGGCTGGTCAAGGACTTCATTTGTTCCATGTTGCCTGCCACGCTGGACCCATGGCAATTTGCGTACCATCAAAACAGATCCACCGACGACGCAATTGCCATGGCACTTCACACCGCCCTCTCTCACCTGGAGGGGAAGAACTGTTGTGTGCGAATGCTGTTTGTGGACTTCAGCTCGGCGTTCAACACAATAGTTCCTGCCAAGCTCGACACCAAGCTCAGAAGTCTAGGCCTGCACCCGACCATGTGCAGCTGGATACTGGACTTCCTGTCGAGCCGCCGCCAGGTGGTGAGGATGGGCAGCACCACCTCAGAGCCACTGACCCTCAACACGGGAGCCCCTCAGGGATGCGTGTTGAGCCCTCTCCTCTACTCCCTGTACACCCACGACTGCATGGCTATGCACAGCTCCAACGTCATCATCAAGTTTGCTGACGACACGACAGTGTTGGGTCTGATCGCCGACGACGACGAGACAGCCTACAGGGAGGAGGTCGGATCACTGGCACAGTGGTGCCAAGAGAACAACCTCGCCCTCAACGTCAAGAAGACCAAGGAGCTGATCGTGGACTACAGGAAGCGGAGAGGAGAGCACGCCGTAGAGAGGGTCAGCAGCTTCAACTTCCTCGGCGTGCACATCTCCGAGGACCTCACATGGACCACGCACACCACACACGTGGTGAAAAAGGCCCAACAACGCCTGTATTTCCTCAGGCGACTGAGGAAATTCAACATGTGCCCCCCGCATCCTCAGAACATTCTACTCCAGTACCATCGAGAGTGTTCTCACAGGATGCATCACCGTCTGGTACGGGAACTGCACCGCACTGGAGCGTAGAACACTACAGAGGGTGGTGCGGACGGCCCAGTACATCGTTGGAGGTGAGCTTCCCTCCCTCCTGGATATATACACCAGGCGGTGCGTGGCCAAGGCCAAACAGATTATTAAAGACAATAACCACCCCAGCCACAAACTGTACACACTTCTACCGTCAGGCAGGCGATACCGCAGTATCAAGTGCTGCACGAGCAGACTCAGAGACAGCTTCCACAGTCAGGCCATCAGGCTGCTGAACAAGTGCTAGTGCTAAGTGTTACTGCTAGCGATACTGCTTAGTGCTAGTCCTGGTGCAAGTTCTGGTAGTAGTGCTAAGTGTTGGTGCCGGTGCTACTGCTACTGCTACTACTAGTGCTAGTGTTACTGCTAGTGCTAGTGTTACTGCTGGTGCTAGTGCTAGTGTTAGTGCTCGGGCTAGTCCGGGTGCTAATTGCTGGTGCTAGTGTTGTTCTAGTGTGTTCTGGTGTGACTGTCTGAGGAAGTATTCTGTGACATTCTGTGAATGTCAAAATATAACAATGTATATTTTATTACATTGATTTGTATTTGTATTGCTCCCCTTAATATCTTTTTGATACTTTATCTTATACAGTTTTCTTTTGTTTAGATTTTTTATAACTTGTTAATATAGTTTTCTATTCTATTTCTATTTGTATTCTTTTATAACTGCGGTCGGCTGTCGGGCATTTTGCACGTAAGAATTTCACTCACTGCTTATACTTGTGTAAACTGTGAAGTGACAATAAAACACTTGAAACTCAAGTATGTTTTACGTCGCCATGGGCTGAGAGGCTGCCGTGCAAGAAGGAAGCCCTTGCTCCAGAAGCGGCACCTTAAGGCTCGACTGAAGTTTGCTGCTGATCACATGGACAAAGAAAAGGCCTTCTGGAGGAAGGTTCTGTGGTCAGATGAAACAAGAATTGAGCTCTTTGGCCACAATGACCAGAAATATGTTTGGAGGAGAGAAGGTGAGGCCTTTAACCCCAAGAACACCATGCCTACCGTCAAGCATGGTGGTGGTAGTATTATGCTCTGGGCCTGTTTTGCTGCCAATGGAACTGGTGTTTTACAGAAAGTAAATGGAATAATGAAGAAGGAGGATTACCTCCAAATTCTTCAGGAGAACCTAAAATCATCAGCCAGAAGGTTGGGTCTTGGGCACAGTTGGGTGTTCCAACAGGACAATGACCCCAAACACACATCAAAAGTGGTAAAGGAATGGCTAAATCAGGCTAGAATTAAGGTTTTAGAATGGCCTTCCCAAAGTCCTGACTTAAACCCCATCGAGAACATGTGGACAGTGCTGAAGAAACAAGTCCATGTCAGAAAGCCAACAAATTTAGCTGAACTGCACCGATTCTGTCAAGAGGAGTGGTCAAAGATTCAACCAGAAGCTTGCCAGAAGCTTGTGGATGGATACCAAAAGCACCTAATTGAGGTGAAAATGGCCAAGGGACATGTAACCAAATATTAGCATTGCTGTATGTATATTTTTTACCCAGCAGATTTGGTCACATTTTCAGTAGACCCATAATAAATTCATAAAAGAACCAAAGGTCATGAATGTTTTTGTGACAAAGAAGTATGTGCTCAACCTCACTCTATCACAGAAAAATACAGATTGTAAGCAAATCTATTGGAAAGTCTGGACTGCCATGACATACATGTTCTTTACAAGTGTATGTGAACTTTTGACCACAACTGTAACTCCAATTATATAATTCTATTTAAGCTGCATTGCAAATTAATTTGATATTGAAGTAACACTGGTGTACCAGAGGCAGCTTGGGAGGTAACTGCGTAGACCGGCAGACCACTCTGTCTGTGGCGATGCACTGGGAATGTCAGGCTGTGAGACTGTCTTGTCCCTCTTGCCTCTGGTCAGGCCCCAAGCGATCCAGCGCGACCTGCGCTCAACCTCTCCACCTGACAACACATTTAAAATCACCACATGAAATTAAAGAAAATTAACCAAGAGATACCGTCCAAAGATTCACACATAAAAAGGATTTGGGTTGATAGAGATTGTGTTATTAAGAAATTGTCACAAAAGCATTTTGGTTGGAGCTTATGACTACAAATAACCATTATGTTGAAATGAAGCGTCAAATCAGTACAAATGTTTATTTTTTGTTACTTGTACATATGAACCCAAATCCTGTTAAGTTAAGTTGAGAAAGATGTGAGAACACTCTCCATCCAGTAACCATTGGCACATCTCCAACTTAAAGGACTGACATGTGGAGTCCAGGCGACTCGGAAGAGGCCTCCGTTATGGTCTGAGCTGCCAGCTGGTTGAAGAGCCAGCACACACTCTTGACGGCTGCCGATTTTCCGAGGTTGCACGCGAAAGCATTTGAAAAAATGGGTGTGCGTTTTTGCTCCTTCTCATCCGACCCTTCCTTGTCCTCTGAGAAGGCTGCCGTTTTGGTGGAGATGCCGGCCACCGTCGATTTCGAATCTCCTGCGCGCAATCGCCCAAAGATCTGGAGACTCGTTGGGTTTCGTCACCTCCTGTCATTTCTTCGCCGGGCGCCATCTTTAAGCTCCACCATCCATTTTCCGTTGGACATCTCCACCTCTTCTCTCTCCTGAGAACCCTTTCCGTCCAAGAGTCCAATGACATTCACGATCGAGACGGCAGCTTGTTCTTCTTCTTTGGCCGTTTGCCTCTTGCGTTCGGTGAAAGCGTCCTCCTCAGGCGCATAGAGAGGCTCCTCATGAAGCCTGTCCTTTCGTGCTTCACGGAGGTCCAGGACCGATCTTGGACTTCTCCTCAGTTCTCCTGGGTGCTATTCCAAAGGTGCACCGCGATGTGACCTGGGCGGTATATGTCCCTCACCCGTATCTGTGGTATCTGGAGAACTTCTTGTTGTTCTCATTCTTTGATTGGGGACAGAATTTTAAAGCTTTCGTCTCGGGGTCCAGGGACGACTCACCGCTTTTGAAGCGGGCTTCGAAGACTTCTTTCGGATGTTAAATCCTGGAAGTCATGTCCGGCGTTCAGTTTCTCGTGTAAGAGACTGTGAGACAGTCCATGGTGGGCTATGTTCTTTTGGCGTACATGTTTCAGGCTACTGCAAACTCGCGAGAAGACCGCGCGGGTGTTCAGTGGGATGAAAAATGCATTGGCTTTGAGCGACCAGGGAAAGCAGAGTGTATCTTCATTGGGGCAGGTGCTTGTGATGGTGGGGAGTAGGTACAAGGGGACGGAGGAGACACAGTAGCAGCCAGCAGTGGAGTAACTATTTGGGTTGAAGTTGGGAATGTTCGGCGCTCCTTGAGCAGCTGATTGGATCCGAGGGGCTTGATTGAGGATGACCACATATTCCGGGTGAAGGGCAGGGCACCCATGATGGTCTGCATCAATGCTAGCGTTACGCTGATATTCCTCCGTCGGGGAGAATAACAACAGCAGAGTGAAAGGTGCTGGAAGTGGTAACAACACTTCCAGGAACCCTTGAATAGACGTCTTGCGTAGGCGTCACCATCACCAAGTTTGTGTGATAATCTATTCAGAAGATATACCAGGCATATTCACTTTATTCTCTTTTTCTTCTTCCATTTCTTCATTCCTTCTGTCCTTCTCCTCAGAACACTGACCAGTCTTCTCCCCACTTCCTCCATTATCTTTGCTTTCTTCTCTCTCTATCTTCTTCTTCTCCATTTTCTCTGTTATCATAGAGCTTGCGCCATGGGAGGCGGAGGTGTAAGCCCCCTTCTGGCTGTTGTACTCTGCATCCATCATCTGCCTTCTGATATGGCTCATTCCCTCTCGGAGAAACCACTCGTGCTTGATCTCTCTCATAAATTACTATCTGTGGTCAAACCATCCATCTATCTCCATGCTGGTTTGGCGTACTCTCTCAATCAAGGACTCCTCACTCTCCATTTCGTGGGACTCTCCTGCTAAGACAGACTTTGGAGTCTGCGGCCTCGCGTTACTGACGGGAATCCAACTTACTCTCCTCGGTGAGAAGGACATTGAATGGCCTCCTTGAGTTCTCTCTCTACCTGAGGCTAGGGCGATCTCTAAGGGCGCAACCTCTGAGCGGCGGTATGTAGGTATGGGCTCTGAGTCACCCCTGACTAAATAAGCACTTTGCGGGAGCCAGTTTGGGCTGAGAGCATCCTCTCTCGAGGAGCCAATCACTGGATGCCGCCCTGATCAAGGAAGGCGGCCCCACGAGGGGCGCAGAAAGCAATCCATCTGACGTTCCAATGTCCTCGAAACAGAGGCTCGCAGCCCACTGAGCTCTTTGTCCCGCGAAGCCCCTGCGCAGCCAGCCGTTGCCTCATAAGCCCAGCCTTCAGGGCGTAGTCTCCTGGCTCATGTTCGACATTCCCCGCGGCTCGCACTCCTCTCTTGGCAACTCCATGGACACAGACTCTCTTGAGGACTCTCCTTCCGTCTCCCTGGGCAGGGTTACCCCGGCATGTCCTTCCTCTGGCGCAGTCGTATGACAGTAAGCAGGAAGCAACAGGGACTGTCGGCGAGCCACCCCGCCCGGCAGCTCCCCTCGTCTCCGTCCGGGCCCCTCTGGTTTGGTCGGACTCCATGTCTGGCCCCGCGACGAAGGGTCTCCTGGGACAGCCTGACCGCTGCGGCAATTCAGCAGTGGCTTGTCCTCCGAGGAGCTCCTTTGTCATTTCTCCTGCTTGGACCTCTTGTGTAGGCAGACCCTTGTTTTCTTTCTCCGCAAATACCGGGATCCAACTGCCGATGAGCTGGCTCTTTGGTTGGGCCGGAAGACCAAAGCCCGTAAGAACCATTCTGGCTTCCGTTCTCCTGCTCACTTGCCCTGGATGTCGTTGAGCGACATCGCCGGAGACTCGATGGGAGCGCATGGGCATGCATGGCAGCAGCTCGTCAATCGTCGAGGTGTGCCGTCGCGAGATATCTCGGAGACTTGAGTGATGACGGGGCAAGACTGGTGGCATAAGCCATACCCTGTGAGGTTCCTGGAACCCGATGGAGATATGACTGGTGGAGTCGTCAAACAACTCTGGAATGGACTCATGACCATCTTGGATGTTTGTAATTGATGACAGAGAGCTGCTGATCGCGTGAAAGAAAGACGAGTCATGGACATTCAATCAAGAATCTTATGATTTACAGTAGAGTCGCATAATTTGTAACAACAATGTAAGACAGGCATATCAATACTCTCGCCATTATCTTCGCCTATAGAATATTTGCTTCAAGGTCTCGGCAACATGTGCCTCAAGCCCTCACTGTGCTCGAAAAGTGTCTACACACCAAAAACAAGAAACAAGTCAATTATACACAATCCGCAATGCATTGTGGAAACTTCTCGAAAACTCGATGGTGCAAAATAATGATTCACTAGCACTGCCAAATACTCACACTATAACACGAGAGGTCTCTCAAAACATTGCTACAACAACTGTAATCAGGACATCCTCTCTAACGAGAAGCAAATTTAGGAGGCGCGAGGAATGTATGTTTACTTTTAAGATGTATCTTAGAACATGTTTATACTTATTAAGATGTTCTAATGTCCTAAAGATTTTAGCTTTTTCATATTTTTTTGTTTTTAATTCCTTGTTTAATGCCATTT
>PIJE02003700.1:0-15151 GCA_002895965.2 Coryphaenoides rupestris | reverse complement strand
AGTGGTAAAAATCAGGCTAGAATTAAGGTTTTAGAATGGCCTTCCCAAAGTCCTGACTTAAACCCCATCGAGAACATGTGGACAGTGCTGAAGAAACAAGTCCATGTCAGAAAGCCAACAAATTTAGCTGAACTGCACCGATTCTGTCAAGAGGAGTGGTCAAAGATTCAACCAGAAGCTTGTGGATGGCTACCAAAAGCGCCTAATTGAGGTGAAAATGGCCAAGGGACATGTAACCAAATATTAGCATTGCTGTATGTATATTTTTGACCCAGCAGATTTGGTCACATTTTCAGTAGACCCATAATAAATTCATAAAAGAACCAAACTACAAGAATGTTTTTTGTGACAAAGAAGTATGTGCTCCAATCACTCTATCACAGAAAAATAAGAGTTGTAGAAATTATTGGAAAGTCTGGACTGCCATGACATACATGTTCTTTACAAGTGTATGTGAACTTTTGACCACAACTGTAACTCCAATTATTATAATTCTATTTAAGCTGCCATTGCAATATTAATTTGATATTGAAGTAACACTGGTGTACCAGAGGCCAGCTTGGAGTACTGGCGTGACCGGAGACCACTGCTGTCTGTGGCGATGGCACTGGGAATGTCAGGCTGTGAGACTGTCTTGTCCCGCTTGCCTCTGGTCAGGCCCCAGCGATCCCAGCGCGACCTGCGCTCAACCTCTCCACCTGAAACACATTTAAAATCCCACATGAAATAAAGAACAATAACCAAGAGATTAACCGTCCCAAAGATCTCACACATTTGGGTTAATATAGAAATGTCACAAAAGCATTTTGGTGAGCTTATGACTACAAAATACCATTATGTTGATGAGCGTCAAATCATACAAATGTTTATTTTTTGTTACTAGTACATATGAACCCAAATCCTGTAAGTTACAGTTGAGAAGATGTTGAGAACACTCTTCCATCATACCCTTGGACATCTCCGACTTAAGGCTGGACATGGAGTCCAGAGACTCAGAAGAGGCTCCGTTACTGGTCTGAGCTGCCAGCTGGTTTGAAGGCACAGCCACACTCTTGACGCTGCGATTTTCAGAGGTTGCACGGCGAAGCATTGAAAAGATGGGTGTGCGCTTTTGCTCCTTCTCATCCGACACCTTCCGTTCCTCTGAGAAGCTGCGTATTTTGGTGGAGATGCCGGCCACCGTCGATTCGATCTTCCTGCGCATCGCCAAGACTGGAGACTCGTTGGGTTTCGTCACCTCCTTGTCATCTTCCCCGGGCTGCACATCTTTAGCTCCACCATCCATCCGTGACATCTCCACCTCTTTCTTCTCCTGAGAGCCCTTTCGTCCCAGAGTCCATGACATTCGACGTCTAGAGGCAGCTTGTTCTTCTTCTTTGGCCGTTTCCTCCTTGCGTTCGGCTGAAGGCGTCCTCCTCAGGCGCATAGAGAGCCTCCTCATGAAGCCCTGGTCCTTCTGAGCTTCACGGAGGTCCAGGACTGACTTGGACTTCTCCTCAAGTCTCCTGGGTGCTAATTCCAAAGGTGCACCGAGTGGACCTGGGCGGTATATGTCCTCACCCGTATCTGTGGCATCTGGAGATACTTGTTGTTTGTCTTCATTCTTTGATCGGGACAGAAATTTAAAGCTTCTTGTCAGGGACGACTCCCGCTTTTTGAAGCGGGCTTCGAAGACTTCTTCGGATGTTATATCCTGGAAGTCATGTCCGGCGTTCAGTTCTCGTGTAAGAGACTGTGAGACAGCCCGTGGTGGGCTTGGTTCTTTGGCGATCAGTTCAGGCGATGCAACTCGCGAGAAGACCGCGGGGTGTTCAGTGGATGAAACAATGATTGGCTTTGAGCGACCAGGGAAAGCAGAGTGTACCTCAGTGGGGGCAGGTGCTTGTGATGGTGTGGGTGTAGGTACAGGTGACGGAGGAGACACAGTAGCAGCAGGCAGTGGAGTACTTTGGGTTGACATTGGGAATGTCAGCAATCCTTGAGCAGCTATTGGAGTCGAGGGGCTTGATGAGGATGACACATATTCGGGTTGAAGGGCGGGCACCATGATGGTCTGCATAATGCTAGCGTATGCTGATCTCCTTCCGTCTGGGAGAATAACAACAGCAGGAGGTGAAGGTGCTGGAAGTGGTGATACAACACTTCCAGGAACCCTTGAATAGACGTCTTGCGTAGGCGTCACCATCACCGAGTTTTTGGTGATAATCATATCAGAAGATATACCAGGCATATTCACTTTATTCTCTTTTTCTTCTTCCATTTCTTCATTTCCTTTGTCCTTCTCCTCAGGAACACTGACAGTCTTCTTCTCCACTTCCTCCAATATCTTTGCTTCTTCTTCTTCTTCTTCTTCTTCTTCCATTTTCTCTTCTATCATAGAGCTTTGAGCCATGGGGGGCGGAGGTGTAGAATCCCTCTGGCTTGTGTACTCTGTATCCATCATCTGCTCTTCTGATATGCTCATGTCCCTCTCGGAGAAACCACTCGTGCTTGATCTCTCGTCAAAATTACTATCTGTGGTCAAACCATCCATCTTCTCGTCTGGTTTGGCGTCTCTCTCAATCAAGGACTCCTCACTCTCCATTGTCGTGGGACTCTCCTGTACGACAGACTCTGGAGTCTGCGGCCTCGGCGTTACTGGGCGGGAATCGAACTTCACCTGCTCGGTGAGAGAGGACATTGAAATGGCCTCCTTGAGTTTCCTCTGCTCTACCTGGGCCAAAGGGATCTCTAAGGGCGCACCCGAGCGGCGGTGAAGGGGTATGGGCTCTGAGTCACCCTGACTAAATGAAGCGCTTTTGCGGAGCAGTTTGGGCTGAGAGGCATCCTCTCTCGGGGCGCACTCACTGGATGTCGCCCTGATCAAGGGAGGCGGCCCCAAGCGAGGGGCGCGAGACAATCCATCTGACGTTTCCAACGTCTCAAACAGAGGGCCTCGCAGCCCACTGAGCTTCTTCTCCGCAGAGCCCCCGCGTAGCAGCCGTTGCCTCATAAGCTCCAGCTTCAGGGCGTAGTCCTCCTGGCTCATGTTCGCCGGGCTCGCACTCCTCCTCGGCAGCTCCATGGACACAGCCTTCTTGAGGACTCTCCTTCCGTCTCCTGGCGGGGTGTCCCCGGCCTGTCCTTCCTCTGGAGTGATGCGTAGCAATAGGGCACTGTCGGCCGAGCCACCCCGCCGGAGCTCCCCTCGTCTCCGTCCGGGCCCCTCTAGTTTGTCGGACTCCATGCTGGACCCCCGACGAAGGGGTCTCCTGGACAGCTCCGACCGCTGCGGCAATTCAGCCAGTGGCTCGTCCTCTGAGGAGCTCTTGTCGTTCTCCTGCTTGGACCTCTTGCATAGGTGACCCTTGTTTTCTTTCTCCGCAATACCGGGATCCAACTCCATGGGCTGCTCTTGGGCTGGGCCGGAAGACCAGTCCGTAGAACCATTCTGCTTCCCTTTCTCCTGCTCATTGCCCTGGATGTCGTTGAGGGACATCCTGGAGCCGGAGAACTCCATGTGGAGCGGCATGGGGATGAGGGGCAGCTCGTCAATGTCTTCGTCGGAGTCAGATGAGGATGACGGCAATGGGGAGCCCTCCTTGAGGTTCCTGGGAACCGCGATGGAGATATGACTGGTGGAGTCGTTCAACAACTCCGGAATGGACCTCATGACCATCTTGGATTTGTAACTGATGAGCGATCGCTGAAAGGAGACATGTGACATAATCAGAATTTCCAATTTACATAGAGTGCAAATACAACAATGTAGGACGGCATCATACCTGCCATTTTCTTCGCGATACAAATTTCTTCAGGGAATCTGTGCTCACAGCCTTCCCCTTGCTGAGTGTCTACACACCAACAACAAGAAACAAGTCATTAAATAACCTTGTGAAATCGTGTGAATCTATCCAATATGTTAAGTACACTGCATAATCTCACCTTAAACCAGGGGTGTCGAAGACATTCCTGTGTATCAGGCCTCCTACGAGAAGCAAATTTAGAGCAAATGTATGTTTATTTTTAAGATGTATTAAGAAGATGTTATATACTTATTAAGATGTTCTATGTTCTAAGATGTTCTTTTTCATATTTTTTGTTCTTTTAATTTCTTGTGTATATGCCTATTTGTTTATATGTTGCTGTTCAAATTGGTGTTATTTGTATTGTGTTGTTCTTTTGCACATTCCGCTGGGCATCGGCACTTTTTCATTTCACTGCACATCCTTTATGTGTATGTGATAATTAAACGCCTTGAATCTTGAATCTTGAATCTTGAATATAAAATAGGGGGCAGGAAAGTCTAGTGGATAGGGTGTTTTACGCCCAACTGAAAGGTTCAAGGTTCGAGCCCTAATATCCGCAGTCTACCTGGAGGCATCTTTGAGCAAGATGCCTAATCCAGTTAATTAATGCCATATTGTGGTGGAACACAATTGAGAGACATTCACCAGGGTTGGGAGTGCAGGGAGCCAACCAGCAGGAAGGAGATAGCTGGTTGGTAGATAACCAGGAAGTAGCGTGGTGGGGAGGAGCCAAGCATGCCTATTTCTAGTTGTATTAACCAAACAGTCTCGCTACTGGTTGTACTTTGTATCTTGTTGTGTGAGAGTAAAGAAAGGCTTGATGCACTTTCGCCTCCCGTCTCGTCATTTCACGCACTCCATTGGTGACCCCGCACGTTTCTCAAAGAACATGTTGACCGACAACAACGCCGCCGGAGCCGCGCCAGAAGCTAATGCTAACGCTAGCATCCACGCCGCGGCAGTCAAGTTGCCCAAGTTCTGGCAGCACAGCCCCCGGCCATGGTTTCACCACGTCGAAGCCCAATTTCAACTGGGGGGCATAACACAGGACATTACTAAATATTTCCATGTGGTGGCGGCGTTAGATGCATCGACAACAGCCCGGGCGATGGAGATGAGCTGTCGGAGATGGAGAAGGCTGACCGGCTGCTGTCACTCAACGGCCTTGGCGACAGCAAGCCGTCTGATTTGATGGAGAAGATGTTGGCTGTTTTGGGCTCAGCGGATCCCTCTTTCCTGTTCACGCATGTTTTCCTGCGACAGTGCCCAGCATCCGTGCGTACTGCGCTAGTAAGCTCCCCTCTGTCCTCCGCCAAGAACTACCGTGCACTGGCTGCGGAGGCGGACAAGATTTTCCTTGCCAACCGGCAGCAGTTCGCTCACGCACTGCTACCTGCCCAGACCTCGCCCTCGCCCCTGGGGGACGCAGCAAGCACGGCCGCTGCCATGGCTGCCCGCCACCAGCGTGACAGTGGGCTCTGTTATTACCACAGCAGGTTTGGAGCCAAGATAAGCAGTGTCGCCCGCCATGCAACTACGGCACTCAGGGAAACGCCAGGGCCGGTGCTCATTGGCAGTTGTGAGCGCGGGCCAAGGCAGCAAGCTGTTATTTATCGAGGATGCCTTATCGGGCCGGCGGCTGCTGGTCGATTCGGGCGCGCAACGTAGCATCCTGCCTGCATCTACGGTGGATAACATGTCCGGAGGACATGGCCCCCCCATGGACGCCGCCAATGGCACGCCCATACGTACCTACGGCACCAGATACGTGGAGGTGTGTTTCGGCGGGCGGTGTTTCGGCTGGGACTTTGTGATGGCCACCGTGTCAGTTCCCCTCCTGGGCGCGGACTTTCTCTGCGCCTTCAACCTGCTGGTGGACGTCACAAACTGTCGCTTGGTCGATGCTATCTCCTCGCCGGGGACGCTCGGCCTGTCTAACATGCTTGCCGCTGGGGATGAGTACCAACGCCTCCTCGCACAGTTCCCTGACCTCACCACACTTACGTTTTCATCAGCGGTGGCCAAGCATGGCGTGGAGCACGACATTACCTCCCCTGGTCCACGCACGCGCTCGGCGCCTCGACTCAGCTAAGCTTGCCATCGCCAGGGGAGAGTTTGTCATGGAACGCCTCGGCATTGTGCGCCGCTCGGACAGCCCATGGGCCTCCCCCCTGCACATGGTCATGAAGGCAGACAGGGGTTGGCGCCCCTGCGGTGATTTTCGTCGCCTGAACAACGCCACGACCGGTACCCCGTGCCGCACATTGCGCAACATGCCGTTCTTGTTTGTGTACTTGGACGACATCCTCGTGGCCAGCGCATCCGCGGAGGATGCGTTGCACAGCTCGTGGCTGTACACACAGCGGTTGTTGTCGCAGCAGAACCGGAAGGGCGCCTCGCACAGGATGTCCACTAGGGGGTGGTGAGGGACACTGTGTTACCCTCTGATACATAGCATCATGGATGGTCATCAAGACTTGAGACTCTCCACTTGAGATGAGAGAGAGGCACACCTCTGGCAGTTGTTCGAACGGCTCAGCGAGCACAGCCTCATCGTCAACTCAGCGAAGTGCCACTTCGGCCTGCCCATCGATTTCCTGGGGCACCGCGTCTCCCCACAGGGGGCCGTTCCGCTTCCCACCAGAGTGGATGCCGTCGCCAGCTTTCCACGCCCCCACACCGTGAAGTCCCTGCAGGAGTTCCTGGGCATGGTGAACTTTTACAACAGGTTCATTCCCCACGCTCCTCAACTCATGCGGCCCTTGTATGGGGCCCTGAGGGGCAAGGAATCTAAGGGCGAGGTGAACTGGTCTCCTGAGATGGACAAAGCTTTCAACCACACTAAGGCTGCACTGGCCGATGCCACCCTGCTGGTGCACCCGTCTCCTGCTGCCCCGGTCGCCCTCACGACGCCTCAGACAATGCGGTCGGGGCGGTGTGTGAGCAGTGGGTGGGAGGCGCCTGGCAGCCACTCGCCTTCTTCAGCAGACAGCTTCGCGACAACGAGAGGAAGTATAGCACATTCGACCGATTCGCCACCCGCCACTTCAGGTTCCTGTTGGAGGGCCGCCGGTTCAGCAGGGTCAGCTCTCCGCTATCTCAGAGTTCACCACGGACATCCAGCACGTGGCTGGAAAGGACAACTTAGTCGCCGACTGCCTCTCCCGGGCAGTGACAGGTTCCGTGCACTTGGGGATCGACTACGCTGCTATGGCTGCAGACCAGGCTACTGACGCGGACGTTCAGGCCTTCCGGACGGCCACCACTGGGCTGCAGTTGGAGGATGTGGTGGTTGATAATGCCACGCTCCTCTGTGACGTATCCACAGGCCCCATGGTGCCCACGGACTGGCGGCGCCGCGTTTTCGACGCCATCCGCGGCTTTTCCCACCCCGGTGTGAAAGCATCTACTAAGCTGGTTGGGGCCAAGTTTGTCTGGCCCGGCCTCAGGAAGGATGTCTAGGCCTGGGCTGGGTCCTGCGTGGCGTGTCAGGTGCATCGCCATACCAAAGCCCCCCTGGCGCCGTTTCTGGTGCCCGAGAGGCGTTTCGACCATGTGAACGTGGACCTGGTGGGCCCGCTGCCCCCCTCCCGTGGGTTCACTCACCTTCTCACATGGTGGACAGGACCACTAGGTGGCCGGAAGCCATTGAGCCATGTCATCGACTCCGTCTGCTGAGGTGGCCCGGGCGTTCATCGGGTCCTGGGTGGCCCGTTTCGGCACGCCTGCCGACCTCACTTCTGACAGAGGCCCGCAGTTTACGTCGGAGGTCTGGACTGCGGTCGCTGAGGGCCTGGGGGTGAAGCTCCACCGCACCACGGCATACAACCCACAGGGCAACGGGCTTTGCGAGCGGTTCCATCGCTCAATGAAAGCTGCTCTTCGGGCCAGCCTCACGGACAGCAACTGGGTCGACCGCCTCCCATGGGTCATGCTCGGCTTGCGCTCCGCCCCTAAGGAAGACCTTCAGTCCTCGTCTGCCGAGCTGGTTTACGGTCAGCCACTGCGGGTCCCGGGTGAGTTTCTCCCGGACGCCGCTGCTCCCTGGTCTGCCTCACATCGGATTAGGCCCCAGGACGGTGCCAACGTTTTCGCACCGGTCCCTACTCATCATTGCCTCCCTCAGTCCTACGTTCCCAAGGATCTTATGTCGGCCGGGTACGTTTTCATCCGTCACGACGGCCACCGTACCCCCCTGCAGCCTCCCTACGACGGGCCCTTCCGCGTCCTGGAGGCGGGACCCAAGAACTTTGTGGTGGACATGGGGGGCAAGTCGGAGCGTGTCGCAGTGGACCGTCTCAAGCCTGCCCATTTGGACCTGGACAGACCCGTAGACCTGGCCGTGCCCCCACGGCGGGGTCGCCCCCCTGCACAGGCCTCTGGCCCGGCGACAGCCCCAGCATCTGCCCCAGCCCCGTCCCCTGTCCCTGTGCCTGTGCCTGTTAAGCGCAGCCGCGCGGGCCGCATTATCCGCCCTCCGCCACGCTGAGTTCTACACTGTGGACTGTTTGCCTGTTGGCTGTGATAGTGCTGTTTTTCGTTATGGTGAATTCTGGGGGGGCCTGTGTGGTGGAACACAATTGAGACATTCATCAGGGACTGCTGTTCCTTTAAGGCAGGGGTCACTAACAGGCGGACCGCGGTCCGAGTACGGACCCAGACGCCATCCCATACGGACCCGGACCTATAGTCAACAAATTATACAATTATTTTGACGGGGCGCTTCTATTTTAAGCGGCACAGCTTTTATAGACTTTGCGAGGGTCACTGGATTAGTTAACAATTTTAGTTTTACAGTTTCTCATGTCTTCCCCACTTTCTGTTGTTCAGGGAGAGAATTGAGCTCTAGCTTGTCCTGCCAGGATTTTAAATCTGGGCTAGAATGGTGTCAGGGCCATTCTCATACACATGTGCAGGTGCTCATTGGTGAGCCTGGAACGATATTTAGTTTTAATTATGTTCATTGTGGAGAAAGCTGCCTCACAGCTGTATGTGGAGCCAAACATGGTCAAGATGTACAGGGCTACTTTCCTCAGACCTGGTAAAGCTGTCTCAGAGACCATTTGGAGCCAGAAAGTGGCAGGGTCAGTTCTTCCAAACTGCTCTTTCAGGGCCACATCTGCTTGGAGATCAACCAGTTGCATCTGGAGAAGCCCAGCATTTGCCCACTTGAATTGCTGTGTGACTTCCTTTGAGAACCCTCTGACATCAGTGATTAGAAATGGGTTCTGAATGAACATGGTGAGCTGCTGTCCAAAGCTGAAGCTGTCAAAACGTTTGCTGAAGTTTTCAATCAGCTTATCAACAAAGTCAACAAAAGAAGACACATCTCTCTGTCCCTGAACCTGTTCCTGCACTGCTGGGAAGTGTACACAGTCTCCCTGCAGGTCTTCTTTGAACACCTCAAGTTTCCTCTGAAAGGAGCGGACAGCTGTCATCAGTTCACAAATTGAATTGTCCTTGCCCTGTAGCTTCATATTCAGTTCATTCAGGTGTGAAGTGATATCAACCAAAAAGGCCACATTATCCATCTTTTTCTCATCCTTTAAAAAGAGAGAAAAGTGTGCTGCTAATTCCCTTCTGATGGACCAAAATCGCTCCATCTCACATTGTTGTGAAGCAAAAGATCATCAGCGTTTGCATCAACTTCTTTGAGGAATTCCCTGAGCATGCGATGCTGACAAGAAGAGGATGCCCTGAGAAAATTTATCATTTTCATCATTGTGTTCATCACCTCAGCATGCTCATCTGACAGGGTGGAGCATAGGACAGATTGATGAATTATGCAATGGTAAGAGATTAGCTCAGGATTGTCCTCTTTCATTCTTGCCACAGCTCCATTCTCTCTCCCTAGCATGGCAGGGGCTCCATCTGTGGTTATTGAAACCACTTTGTTTGGCTCTATTCCTCGCTTTGTTAACATCTCCTTCATGGCCAGGTAGATGTCCTCTCCTCTTGTATTGGTCTGAAGGGAAGTTACACCTAATATGTCTTCACAGAAATCTTTCTTGTCTTTGTTGAAGAACCTTGCATAAACTAACAACTGAGCATTGTCAGACACATCAGTGGACTCATCTACAGCCAAGCCTACACATGGTGTCTTATGAATGGCTTCATCCAGCTGGGCTAACACATCCTGGGCTAATATTTCACCTTTCTTTGTGGCTGTTGATGCTGAAAGAGGTATTTGCTTTATTTTGTCACAAAGCTCTTCTTTTTGTTTACCCTCAAGTAATGTTTCTGCTACTGCACTCATGCACTCCTTGACAACACCTCCATCTGTAAAGGGCTTTTTGTGTTGACCTAAAATCCAAGCAACTCTGAGGGAACATTCATGAGCACGTTGTTGGGCAGTGAAAGAATGGGTTAAAATCCTGGTGGATTGATCATATTGGGCTCTGAGACTGCTAATTTTCTGGGACCTCAGTTCAGACTTGGGTGGGTATGACTGTTCAAAAGCTTTGTGCTTTGTCTCATAGTGGCCTTTCACATTGCCACTTTTAATAAGTGCCACGGTCTCTGAACATATGAGACACAGTGGTTTTGTGCTCGCTGCGGGAAGAATGAACAGGTATGCGTCGGTCCATTCCGTCTGGAATGCTCGGTTTTCGCTGTCTACTTTTCTTCTCTTAGAAAGCGCCATATTTGACCTCTCCCGACTCCCACTCACTTGTCTGTCCGTCTTCTCTCCCTGTATCGTTAAACTCCTCGCCTGTCACTCGCCTCTTTCATCTGTCTGCATTCAGAGTCGCGACTCGCAATGTTGCTCGCCTTGAATGCACAGATTTGATTGGCTGAGTAGCATCACGTGGGTGGCTTAACTCGCACGCGGTTGGTTTGTAAGTTTCCTGGTCAACTAATCCAGTGACGTAGACCTCGCCGTAAAGTCTATAAAAGCTGTGCCGCTTAAAATAGAATTGAAAATAATTCTCAGGGCATCCTCTTCTTGTCAGCATCGCATGCTCAGGGATTCCTCAAAGAAGTTGATGCAAACGCTGATGATCTTTTGCTTCACAACAATGTGAGATGGAGCGATTTTGGTCCATCAAGAAGGGAAATTAGCAGCACACTTTTCTCCTCTTTTTAAAGGAATGAGAAAAAAGATGGATAATGTGGCCTTTTTGGTTGATATCACTTCACACCTGAATGAACTGAATATGAAGCTACAGGGCAAGGACAATTCAATTTGTGAAATGATGACAGCTGTCCGCTCCTTCAGAGGAAACTTGAGGTGTTCAAAGAAGACCTGCAGGGAGACTGTGTACACTTCCAGCAGTGCAGGAACAGGTTCAGGGACAGAGAGATGTGTCTTCTTTTGTTGACTTTGTTGATAAGCTGATTGAAAACTTCAGCAAACGTTTTGACAGCTTCAGCTTTGGACAGCAGCTCACCATGTTCATTCAGAACCCATTTCTAATCACTGATGTCAGAGGGTTCTCAAAGGAAGTCACACAGCAATTCAAGTGGGCAAAATGCTGGGCTTCTCCAGATGCAACTTGGTTGATCTCCAAGCAGATGTGGCCCTGAAAGAGCAGTTTGGAAAGAACTGACCCTGCCACTTTCTGGCTCCAAATGGTCTCTGAGACAGCTTTACCAGGTCTGAGGAAAGTAGCCCTGTACATCTTGACCATGTTTGGCTCCACATACAGCTGTGAGGCAGCTTTCTCCACAATGAACATAATTAAAACTAAATATCGTTCCAGGCTCACCAATGAGCACCTGCACATGTTTATGAGAATGGCCCTGACACCATTCCAGCCCAGATTTAAAATCCTGGCAGGACAAGCTAGAGCTCAATTCTCTCACTGAACAACAGAAAGTGGGGAAGACATGAGAAACTGTCAAACTAAAATTGTTAAGATGTTTTGAGATCTATATGTTGTAAAATTGGTTGAGACTGTTAAGTCGAGATGTGAAAGTTACAGAAAAAGGGAAACTCAAGCTGCTGCTACACTTTATTTAATTTTTTAGGAAATTAAGCACTTTGTTTTAAGATGCACAATTTAAATATCATTTTAAAATGCAGCCCTTCTTTAACTTGATAATAGAAGATTGTTCATAGGCTATATCTAAAGTAGTGTATTATATATGTTTCAATGTTAACAATAATTTTTGTTAAAATGTTTTTAACTTGTATTTTCCTTGATTTGACAGTCCATTGTTGATTACAGACGTTGATACAACTACTAGGCTACTTCTGTATATATCACAATCATAACGCAAGTTAGACATTATGATGTTCCGGACCTTTGCTTGAGGAGATTTTCTCTAACTGGACCTTTTCAAATTTTAGTTGAATACCCCTGCTTTAAGGGTTGGGGAGTGCAGGGAGCCAACCTGCAGGAAGGAGATAGCTGGTTGGTAGATAACCAGGAAGTAGCGTGGTGGGGAGGGGCCAAGCATGCCTATTTCTATTTGAGTGAATTAACCGAGCGGTCTCTCTACCGGTTGTACTTTGTATCTTGTTGTGTGAGAGTAAAGAAAGACTCGATGCACTTTCGCCTCCCGTCTCGTCATTTCACGCACTCCCACAATATACTGTATCTAAAAGAATATATTCATGTCGCTTTTGATAGAAATCTGGTGAATATACAGTATATTAGGTCAGAAAAATATTATTTTGAATCATCTCAAGAACTAAATATGGAATGAAAAAGCTTCTCCAGTTAGTTTTGGAAACCGTGCTTCTAAAATCAAATTGGACCATTTGTACTCACAGGCGGTCTGCCACGAGCAGCTTAATGATGAAGCCCTTGGCTTCTTTGGCCTCTGAAAACATGTTCTCCTCGAAGGCCACGTTGTAGTTCCTGATGTTGAGCACCGAGCTGCGGTCGTTCTCCCCAGCAAATGGAGACACTCCCGTCAGGCTGAAAGCACATACACACACATTCAGAGTTATTTGATTATTATAATTATTTGATTATTAGACTTTGCCTGTGTGCTTGCCTCTGTATGAGCCAATTTAGATTTTTAGACCACTCGCAGCTCATTTAAAGTAATCAGGGCATCTCTTCCCTGAACGGTTCAGGGATTCCATCTTGCATATCACAGTTGCGTTAAAATGCAATACTTCTCAATGGCGGACAAATGCAGGGAGGGAGGGAGCAGAAAGGAATGGGATGTTTTTCATTTTCTAAATCTCTCTTCTGCTCTTTTCTGCTCCCTCTCTCTCTGGCTCTACAACTCTTACATCTTACCGACAACACCTTTCAACAATTGATACCATTGTGAACATGATTTTCTAGCCAGCATATGTTAATATTTGACTTACCACAAATATGCAATGACTCCAATGGGCCTGGAAGAAATAGAAAATNAATAAATATTTGAGTCTGTACTAAATATTATATTTGGTACTATGCTAACTATTTGAGTCTCTACTAAATATTATATTTAGTCCTGTAATAAGTATTTGAGTCTGTCCGAAATATTATATTTGGTTCTCTGCTAAATATTTGAGTCTGTACAAAATATTATATTTGGTACTCTGCTAAATATTTGAGTCTGTACTAAATATTATATTTTGTCCTGCACTAAATATTCTAGTCTATACTACAATTCTGTTGAAGTATAGACACATAAAGAATCCAAAATAATACATTGAATAAAATGTCAACAGCTTCTAACGTTATTTGCAATTTTGAATAAAATTGAAATGTTTGACGACGTGTGTATGAAGTGATTTCTTTTTAATATGTGTTTTGTGTACCGATAGAGGGGTCCAGCCTCCGGGGCTTCCTCCAGGACAGGGTGACGGTCTTCCCAGTGATGGCCTCCACCTGCGGCGCCCCCTCTGGCGGGTCAGGGAGCACGTCTGAAGACAGGATCACAACCATAATGTCTACATACTCAGCACAGAGAGTCTTCAGGGTATGCTATTGCACAGTAAGCACAACGTGTTGTAAAGTATTTTGTGGAAGCAAATCAGATGTGGTTCACATCAGTTGCTATTTGGAAGTTATTATAATCTGATAATTTACTTACAAATAAAATCAAGGCACCAGATGTGACAATGGCATAGGTTACCGGTGACATAGAGGTGACAATAGCCTAAGTTAGCCTAGCAGATACAGTATGTTACCAGTGACATAGATGTGGCTGTAGCATAGCCAAGCCTGGCAGATGTTACCTGCGGTGTAGAGGCGGGTGTAGCCTAACCTAGCCTACTCTAACAGGTGTTTTACCTTTGATATAGAGGTGGCTGTAGACTAACCTAGCCCAGCCTAACGTAGCAGATGTTACCTGTGACGTAGAGGTGGCTGTAGCAGGTAGCCTTGCCGATCTTGTTGGAGATGACGCTCTTGTAGACACCGCCGTGGGCATGGCAGACAGATCGTATGACCAGACTGTGGATGTCCCGGACTGCACAGCAAGACGGATGGTGGTCAAGTGGTCACTTAGACCATATTTAGACAACGGTGGTGACTATAGGGGTAAGCTAGTCTGGTGATTATGATGTCCCAGTCAAAAGGTTGTGGGTTCAATCCCTAACTCTGCAGTCTACCTGTCGGCATCCCTGAGTAAGATGCCCCGACCCCTGCCTGCGCAGTAAGAATACACACCAAAACATACATCACAAAATCTCTTTGTACTCTTTGTAAGTCGCTTTGGATAAAAGCGTCTGCCAAATGCCCTAAATGTAAATGTAAATGTAAAATCACTTTTCGTCAAGGTAAATCACAAAATAGGGAAATAGTTGCTGGAACAATGTCTGAACCATCTGAGTAAGACTTTGTCTGACAGTTTTGACAGTTGCTTTTGCTGAAAGGGATTTCAGAGGTAGAAAAGGCACAGTTTAACAACCCACAACCCACTGTGGCGGGCCAGAGCCCAGCTGGGGAGCCGCGGCAAAAGCAATCACACAGAACAATGAATCCAATCCCGGCTTCCCTTGAGAAACCACACCGTGGAAAGTCTTTTGTGCACCCGGATAGCTGTCGCAGTAGCAGTAGCAAGAAGAAGTATGTGAGGAAATGGGAGACTGTATATATATACGGTACGTATATTTATATACTGTATATTGAGCTTTCTGGCCGTTATGGCTACTAATGGTAATATATGCCTTTCCTTGTTCTGTGAAACTTCATATAGAGCAATACATTTATTATTTAGTAAATTATTTAGACACTCTTTATCCTAAGCGATCTACCGTATTTTTTCAATACTTTAATTAAGCAGGTAGGGGTTAGGGCATCTTGCTTCAGGATGCCTGCAGGCAGACTGCTTGAACCCAGAACCTTCCAGCCATAAGGTTCTCAGTTCAAACCCCAAGATGTGTAACCCGTATCAACCTCTTGAAAAACAATTCTGCTGGATGTTGCTTTGGATAAAGACTAAATACTTTCCTTTCCACCCCAAGGGAT
>PIJE02003699.1:10701-35181 GCA_002895965.2 Coryphaenoides rupestris | reverse complement strand
GTAGAGTCACGCGATGATGCGCAACACACACATGAGCACACACACCTGTATCGAGGGGAGGACAGGGAGATTGAGGGTGATTCAAGAGGCTGGATGGATGTGGACGGTACAGAGGCCGTGTCCAGGCTGGACTCTGCCCAGGGAGGGAGCATCTGGCCTGGGTCACAACAGATCAATCTCCACCTCTCCCTGTCCACCCAGCACACCCACGAGTGAACACTGGCCTTAAGGCTGTAAAGCAGGTGGCTGTAAATCTGTGTGTGTGTGTGTGTGTGTGTGTGTGTGTGTGTCTGTGTGTGTGTGTTTTATGTTGTTTCTTGACACCGTAACCTAGACAATACGTCCTTTATATCTCCGTATCCACAATCCATAAGCACACACACCGACCCCATACCCTTGATATCTCGTCGATATCCCCGCCAACGTCCACAAGTTTCTCATTCTGCTTTTATACTTGTATATACGTGAAAAAATGAATTCTATAAACATTCTTCAGGTATCTAAGAATATTACTAGAACATGAAAGTAAGTTTTTTGAATACCGTTTCCCTTAGACCGCGTTCTCGACACACAAATATTATGGATTAATTATTAAAATAAATGTGGGTTGGAATATAACGGGTTATGTTATTCCTAACGCGTTAGTGATTTGGTTAATGCGAGATAAAGTCCTGTATTAGCGTATACCGTCACATGATGATTAACGAATACTTTATGACATCTGTTCTCCTCACATAGAAAATATTTAGTTATTTCGAATAGAACCCGAACAGAATGAAATGTGACGATTTAATTAATTAATTGATTCATCGGACTGTAATGAGCACTTCCTGGTGATGCGTGATTGGTCGAAGAGTGGTGGGTTGGCCCCGCCCCCCCCCCTATCCCAGAGAGTCCCAGAGAGGGTGTTTGGGACCAGTGTGCCTCAACGGTTCGCAGTGTTGACAGACAGACAGACAGACAGACAGGCGGTCTGTGAGCCGGACCAACCACGCTCCTCCTCACATCCCATCCCATCCCATCACCCATCACCCCCCGGAGAGACGGGAACACACGAGACGTCCTTGAGACACACTCCGATAGAAATGGGAAACAACAAAGTCAGACGAACACGTAACGTTAGAGTAAACGAGCACCCTACATCATCGATACTGTGAATCCACCCGGTGCGGGGCGGCGACGAAGGCAGCAAGTCAGGGCCAGGAGTCGGTTGCTAACGTACGGCTCGGTACTCTCCGGACGCGAACCGAAGCTCTTTCTCTCTCGCTTTTTGACGGGTAAATAACTATCCAGTAGCATAGAGAAACCGTGGGATTACGCTAAAGGCTCTCTGCCGCGATCATCTGGAGTCATGAAGCATCGCGGTATCTGCGGTGTGCCCGGCCTTCACAAACGGAGCATAAATTCTGCGAGAGATGTCTCGTTCTGTGAGTTGTTTTTGGTCCTTCGGCAATTCGTTCCCTTCATTTTATCTTTTCGATCTTTTCTTTGGATCCCTTCAGGCTTATGTGAGTTATTCTAATGACACCGAGCCCCGTCAAAGTAAAGAGGCAGAGAAAGAGTTTCGGCCCTGTGTGGGAGGAAGGGTTCTCTGTTAGACTGGCAGGGAATTTAGAACTCTCCCTTTCTAGGTCATTAATGTATTTGTGTTCTCTCTCTCTCTCTCTCTCTCTGTCTCTCTCTCTCTCTCTCTCTCCCCTGTGTCTCCCTGGCGGGGCCGGTGTGTCTCACCGTCTGCGCCGGCGCCAGCTACCTGGTGCTGGAGCACGTCTCGGGCGGCGAGCTGTTCGACTACCTGGTGAAGAAAGGCCGGCTGACGCCCAAAGAGGCCCGCAAGTTCTTCAGACAGATCATCTCGGCGCTGGACTTCTGCCACAGCCACTCCATATGGTACTGTAGCGCCCAAAGACACCACTCCCGTTTGCTGGTATGTGCACACACCACCACCACCACCGACGACGACGACGACGACCCTGTGAATGTGGAGGCGGCTGGACCGTGTGTCTCTCAGTCTCTCTCTCCCAGTCCCTCCAAGACCCAACGACGACGGATACCCGTCTCTGCTTGCGTCTTAAGTGGTGGGTCGCTAGGGCCTTCTGAGGGGCTCCCAGAGCACATGGTAAATGGATTGCTTTTATCCAAAGCGCTTTACAGTATTGCCTCACATTCACCCATTCATACACCGACGGCGGTGCCAACCATGCAAGGTAACAACCAACACGTCAGGAGCAGGTAGGGTTAGGTGGTGTCTTGCTCAGGGACACCTCCACACTTAGCTAGGAGGAGCAGGTAGGGTTAGGTGGTGTCTTGCTCAGGGACACCTCCACACTTAGCTAGGAGGAGCAGGTAGGGTTAGGTGGTGTCTTGCTCAGGGACACCTCCACACTTAGCTAGGAGGAGGAGCAGGTAGGGTTAGGTGGTGTCTTGCTCAGGGACACCTCCACACTTAGCTAGGAGGAGCAGGTAGGGTTAGGTGGTGTCTTGCTCAGGGACACCTCCACACTTAGCTAGGAGGAGCAGGTAGGGTTAGGTGGTGTCTTGCTCAGGGACACCTCCACACTTAGCTAGGAGGAGCAGGTAGGGTTAGGTGGTGTCTTGCTCAGGGACACCTCCACACTTAGCTAGGAGGAGCAGGTAGGGTTAGGTGGTGTCTTGCTCAGGGACACCTCCACACTTAGCTAGGAGGAGGGGGAGGAGCCCGGGGATCGAACCAGCGACCTTCCTGTTGCCAGACAACCGCTCTCTCTTACCTCCTGAGCTACTGCCGCCCCCTGGAATTTAGATTGGCTACGCATCTAGTGTTGTGATGTCGAACAATGAATAGATAGGGGGGGGGGGGGGAGGGATTAGGCTGTCAATACATAATGCTTGTAATGCACTCTGCATAATCAGTTTGCGTCCTTTGAGAGAGATTTGGTTGTTTAGAATATGTTAGCGCCCGGGACTAATTTGGCTATTTTCCCGCTCAGTGCTCCACGAAAGCTTCCTCCTGAATAGAAAACTAGCTACGTACGTGTGTACAGCTGGCAACGGCATCATATCGCACACACATTACTACATCACTTGCTACACACAACATCACACTATAACACGCACAATCTCTACAACGACCAATACACACAACACACCCTAAACTAACGCCAAATCATAACCGTGCAAACGGTATGATAACGTATCCGACATATTTTGGTTGTTGTTATGTGTTTTAAAAGTGTGCCCGCCTGGCCCCAAAAATGTGCTTTGTTAATGTGGGCGTAATCCCACGTCCACCATCATTCTTTTGCCCTTCTTGGATCCAAATGTTGTGGGTTGGCTGAATATTGTTTAAAAATAAAACATAAACAGCCTGGTTTAGCCCCGGGCCATGTTGTGCGTGTGCTGTACCGAATGACAACATGTTTAGGATCAGTAAATACTCGTAATTTGTCAGCAAAGTCGGCTTGTTTTAGGCGCTATTGCGCCTCCGTTTCGGGGGCGTGGTGTGTGAAGTGTTTGATTAGCATATTCGGTTTCATTGGCTTTCGTCACCACACACGTCACATCCGCTGGCCTCCCCGCAGCTACAAGAACTACATTTACAAAAAACAAAAAAGAAAAAAAAAAAAAAGAAAAAGAAAAGAAAAACTCAACCCTACAAACTACATTTCCCAGCGCGTAGAAAGGTCTCGCCCTCCCAAAAAAACTACAAAGGCGGGATCGCTGTTTCGCTGCAGTTTTTCGAGGATAAACAATGAACGTTTGCGAGATCTTGAAAGTCTCGAAGTGAACACATCACAATTGTGCTATTTAAAAAAAAAACTTAATACACATTTTGGTGTCGTAATACAGTGTAGTAGTGTAGTGTGCTAGTGTGTGTGTTGTGTTGTGTATGTGGTGTGTGCCAGTGTGTGTGTGTGTGTGTGTGTGTGTGTGTGTGTGTGTGTGCCTGTGTGTGTGTGTGTGTGTGTGTGTGTGTGTGTGTGGTCTGTGTGTCTGTGGTGTGTGTGTGCGTTCTGTGTCATTTCAAGGGGTTTTTCTCTGCTTGTGGATTCCAGGTGTACCAACATTAAAATAGGCATTAACATTAAAATAGGAAGATCTTCTTCAACTATTTTCAGATTTCAAAGTATGACACATCAGTTGAAAGCTTACAATCTGCACTTTCATAATCTGTAAAAAACAGAAAAATTACTTTCCCCCCTTCGTCCCCAAATTACCAGCACGTGTCACATATGTCTATTCATTGATTCACTCGTATACCAAAATTAATTGGAATTGGAAAATGTTGCTTCTCGTATCAAATATTGATATGCGATTAAAATGCGATTAATTACGATTAATTAATTACAAAGCCTCTAATTAATTAGATAAATGTTTTTAATCGAGTCCCACCACTTATATATATTATATATATATTGTTCATATTTGTCTTATTCCATATATCTGAGACCACCCTGCCCATATTATGTGTTATATCCCTCGACGGGCCACTTTGTTCAAACTGAAATGATGCTCTGGTCACATCACTCACCTCCGGTGGCAGCTTAGGAGCACCTAAGTTTTTTATGCATTGGTGGGTGTAGATTATCTGAGACCACCCTGCCCATATTATGTGTTATATCCCTCGACGGGCCACTTTGTTCAAACTGAAATGATGCTCCGGTCACATCACTCACCTCCGGTGGCAGCTTAGGAGCACCTATCACCCGGTCTTAAGGTCTCTTACCCATAATGCCCTGCGGGTGGGGCGTTATCCCCCCTTAGCCTCTACACCACTGACCTGTGCCCCCCTGGCTGCCGTGGAGAGACTCCCCAGTGCTGCTCACCTCCCCGCCGCCTTCCGCTTTCTCCTCGGGCTTCATCTTCTTGCGGGTCATGTGACCGCGGAAGCCGGCCTGGATCTTGGCCGCGGCCTTGTTGGCCTCGGGGTCATCCAGGGGGATGTCCATGATGTCCTCCTCCTCCTCCTGGGCCCGGCTGCACTCCTCCTCCTGCATACAGCTCCCAAAGGTCAGGGGTCAGGGGACATGACACACACACACACACACGGGACCATGGCAGCCATGCATTGCACCATGACGCCGTCAGCATCCACCTGTCTGTCTGCGTGGGGATCCTGTCTGTCTGCATGGCTTTGTCTTTGCCTTTCTATGGAGGGCATCATCTTTCTATCATTTCTGTCGTCTAAGAGGAGAATGAAGCGATTGGCGCTTTGTTGGTTGTTCGATGTTGCGGCTTGATGATGAGCGTGAGAGAGTGTGATAGTAGCCGGTGCGTGTCGAGTGGCTACTCGTCTCTGCCTCTGGGCTTTCTCGATGTTCCCGAACGCTCCATCGACACTCTGTGGGTTATCTGACGCTCCTACCAGCGGACCCGAAGAAGACAAAAAGCTGACATCTGGTAGGCAGCGACTGCCAACTAAAAGATATGAGGATATATTTGAGGACTCTCCTCTCTCTGAGTAAAATGAGCAAGTAAAATGGAGGGAAAACAAGGGAATCTTTCTACGGTTAACACACATTGTTCATTCCCAAATGGTCACCCTCCGGCACTGGGAGCAGCAGCGAGGGCCCCCCTCCTATAAAAGCAGAGAGAGCAGGACTCGTGTGGCAGCAGAGACTCCATCTCTCCGCGCCGCCGCCGCCGCCGTACGCCCGAGGTGCCTCATCACACCCGGCAAACGATATTAAGACAGATAAAAACAAAACACGGTTATTGGGAGAAAAGAGACGTAACCCGAGATGTGTGTGAGATATCGGGGGAAGGGTCGGAACAGCGTTATCAAGATGGAGAGTGTTCTGGGCGGAAGCTGTAAGACATTAGAACCGGGCTAGCAGCGTGGAACATGTCCCTCCTGTGAGAGACGGAGATTTAAAGACATGGTAATTGGGATAGAGTTGATGTTCACTCTCTATCCTCTGTATATCTCGCCATAGGAACAGTGTTAAGAGCACGCGTCCTCGATGTATGACCTATAAGAACTGAGTTGACTTATCAGGACTTATGCTATCTGATATGAAGACAGGATAGAATCAGGATAGAACCAGAATCTTTCCTATGGGATTGATATTTAAGAACAGGCTTACTGGGATACAGTTGACGGAGAATTATTAGCGTTATCAGGATGGAAACGTACTTCCTCTGAGATATAGAGTAGATGCATCGTAGATTAACGAGATATTGAGTCCTAATAACAACGAGGTTATCGGCGGCGTACAGACTTATCCGAGATATCGAGACATCGGAACAGCCGGCTCAGCGCGCAGAATAGATCGTGAGAATCCTCGGTGAATTAATGCGGTGACCCGGGGTCAAACTTCTTTTTGGGCCGAGCGGCTTGAAAGTCTGAAGTCTCGTCGTTCGTATTCAGGAGACCTTGCCGCTGAGCTCAGTCCAGGTGCGGTGGAGTGACACTCCTGAGCCGAAACCTGAGCCTCCGTCAGAATCATTTCCATAATAATAATCCTTAATGCTTTCATTGCGAAGATTTGAGTGTTTAACCCGGGGAACGGCGAGGGAGGTTTGAATTTATTTGAGATTTAATGCGCTTCTTACTCCCCTTTATGGCTTACGTTTATCCAAAGAATTATGAGATCGAGCCCGGTGTTATTTCACTCCAAAGCTATTATTGGCGTAGTTATCCCCGGAGAGGACGATAATGCCTCGGTAATGACTCAAGGTCGACGCGTGTTATCATCAGTTCGGTTGAGTCGTTATCTAAGGTGTACCTGAGTGACGCGCTTGATACGTGAATGCGTGTTTTTTAAGGAGCGACTTCATACGATCTCCTCAGAGAGACAGATAGACAGACAGAGAGGCAGGCAGACAGAAGGGCAGACTGACCAACAGACAGGTAGACAGTCAGACAGACCAACAAACAGAAAGCCAGAGAGACAGACAGTGAGACAGATAGACAAACAAACAGAGAGACAGACAGACAGTCAGACAGACAAGAAAGCAGACAGATAGACAGACAGAGAGACAGGCAGACAGAAGGGCAGACTGACCAACAGGCAGGTAGACAGTCAGACAGACCAACAAACAGAAAGCCAGACAGGCAGGCGGACAGACCATTTTGGCACCTCAGCAGGGTGCGGAACAAACCGCCCCAAAACCATAACCACCACAACAACAACAACAACAACAACAACAACAACAACAACAACACCCCCACAGTCCTGTCGGCCATCTTGTCTGCATGGCGGAGGCTCGGGAGCGCAGCACAACACTTCGCTTCTCTCTCCCGCCTCCGCCGCGACGTTCACATGACTCACCGGGTGATGAGCCGGAGGGTCAGTGGGGATGCGGCTGGGATGAGGATGACGTCCGCCGCCTCGTAGCACTTCCTGTTGAGAGCTTCCTGCCTGCTTATTACCGCCTGCTTATCCTCCCACGCTCACACGCCGCAAATACATACGGCGTACGTACAACACCGAGCTCCTATAGCCCGCACCGTACGACCATAAGACGAGCTGGCAGGTGGATGAATAAATGGATGGATACTGGAGAGAGAGAGAGAGAGGGAGAGAGAGAGACAGAGACAGAGGGAGAAAGAGAGAGAGAGGGAGAGAGAGAGAGAGACACAGAGACAGAGAGAGAGGGAGAGAGAGAGAGAGAGAGAGAGAGAGAGAGAGAGAGAGAGAGAGAGAGGGGAGAAAGAGAGAGAGAGGGAGAGAGGTAGAGAGGGGTAGACAGAGACAGAGAGAGAGAGAGAGAGGAGAGAGAGAGAGAGGGAGAGAGAGGAGAGAGAGAGAGGAAGAGAGGAGAGAGAGAGAGAGAAGAGAGAGAGGAGGAGAGGGGGAGGGAGAGAAAGAGACAGGAGAGGGGAGAGAGAGAGGGAGAGAGAAGAGAGAGGAGGGAGAGAGAGACAGAGAGAGGGGGGGAGAGAGAAAGTGAGAGAGAGGGATAGAGGTAGAGAGAGGGAGGGTGAGAGGGAGAGAAAGAGAGAGAGAGGGAGGAAAGAGAGAGAGGGACGGAAAGAGAGAGAGAGAGAGAGAGAGAGAGAGAGGGGGGGAGAGATGAGATAAGATACGATAAGATAGGAAAACGTTATTAATCCCGAACGAAATTCTTGAGGGGGTCTCGATGGATGGACAGACAGACGGATGGAAAGACAAACATGATGTTTATCTGCATGAGATCACGATGATCATGATGCCAATCATCCGGATGAAAATCACTCAAATCACGATGTGGTTTGATTTCTTGGTTCCGTTGTTCTGTTGGTTGTGTTTGTGTTTGTGTTTCTTTGTTGTTCTGATCTACAAGTGAACCAGAGCAGCAACAGACGGTAGACTCCTCTCTGGGGGACGTCACGTTACGAGGCCTTCATGTGTCCTCTTTGTTCCGTTAATCACACGTGTGGTTTACAAGGTCGTAGGCAGCCGCGACCTCGCAGAACAGTTGGATGCTTAATTGGGTTGTTTTTGTCTCAATAAAGCAACAGGAAGTTTGCTGGTTCGATCCCCGGGGCTCCTCCCCCTCCTCCTAGCTAAGTGTGGAGGTGTCCCTGAGCAAGACACCACCTAACCCTACCTGCTCCTCCTAGCTAAGTGTGGAGGTGTCCCTGAGCAAGACACCACCTAACCCTACCTGCTCCTCCTAGCTAAGTGTGGAGGTGTCCCTGAGCGAGACACCACCTAACCCTACCTGCTCCTCCTAGCTAAGTGTGGAGGTGTCCCTGAGCAAGACACCACCTAACCCTACCTGCTCCTGACGTGTTGGTTGTTACCTTGCATGGTTGGCACCGCCGTCGGTGTATGAATGGGTGAATGTGAGGCAACACTGTGAAGAGCTTTGGATAAAAGAGCGATATATAAATCCATTGATTTGTATGTGTTGTTGTGGAAGGCAAAAATGGACAAGTGACACATCTGCAGCATCGCATCCTTGCACAGGTGACAGGTCTACAGCATACCTGCTGGAACTGTGCAGAGACACAGAGCTTGATTGGCAGGAACAGAAACTGCTTCTGTCTCGTCCTGTTGGGTCCCAGGAACCATGGTCAGATGGTCGCTACCACCGCTTACCTCTTATAACATCCTTTATAACCGCCCCTCACACGTGGCCATACAGTGACCTCTCTCTCTCAGGCCATGAAGGATTGAGCCAATGCAATGTCTCTATGGGACCGGGAGGTTGGCGGACGATTGAGAGAACTCGCGGCGTTCCGTACGATGTTTGTCTTTATATGTTCACAAGCCAACCAGGCTCTGACGTGAAGTGAGTGTATCTGCCGTATCATTCACACACACACACACACACACACACACACACACACACACACACACACACACACACACACACACACACACACACACACACACACACGCAACACACACACACACACACACACGCGCACACACACACGCATACACCACGTCACATACCACCACCCTCGACGGCCCATCCATTAACTCCGGGGGGGGGACCCCAGAGAGGCCTTCATTAACCAGGCAGAAGGGTACGGATCAGGAGGGCGCCCGGAGAGCAGTGATTAGTATTTTATCGCCGCATTGGCCACTTCCCCCGTCCTTGTCCACGTCTGTCATCATCTCTTACATAAGATAAGCCTGACGGAGAACCAGAGAGGAACGCAGACGGGACCCTTTCACAAACCATGCAACCCCTTCATACCGCAGTCTACATCAAGGGGTCACATAGAATAGAATAGAATAGAGCAGAATAGAACTTTATTAATGCCGAATGAAATTCTTGTGCCAGGTTACATAGCGATACAGGACAATAAAACAATATGGAAAACAGAATAATAAAAATAAACTCACGGTCTGTCTGTCCACCAGTCTGTCTGTCTGTCTGTCTCTCTATTTGTCTGTTTGTCTCTCTGTCTGTCTGTCTCTCTATTTGTCTGTTTGTCTCTCTGTCTGTCTGTGTGTCTCTCTGTCTGTTTCTCTGTCTGTCTGTCTGTCCGCCTGTCTGTCTGTCCACCAGTCTGTCTGTGTCTGTCTGTCTGTCTCTCTGTTTGTCTGTCTGTCTCTCTGTCTCTCAGTCTGTCTGTCTGTCTGTCTGTCCACCAGTTTGTCTGTCTGTCTGTCTGTCTGTCCACCAGTCTCTCTCTGTCTGTCTGTCCACCAGTCTGTCTGTCTGTCTGTCTGTCTGTCTGTCTGTCTGTCTGTCTGTCCACCAGTTTGTCTGTCTGTCTGTCTGTCCACCAGTCTGTCTGTCTGTCTGTCTGTCTGTCTGTCTGTCTGTCCACCAGTCTGTCTGTCTGTCTGTCCACCAGTTTGTCTATCTGTCTGTCTGTCTGTCCATCAGTCTGTCTCTCTGTCTGTCTGTCTGTCTGTCTGTCCACCAGTCTGTCTGCAGGGGGCCTGTTTGTTTTGGGCCAATCCTCACCACGGCTTCTAACCCGCACAGGATCGAGGACGATTACGATATTTCCTGCTTCACTTTTGCTGCAGTTGTGTGTTTGTGCGGCGCCGGTTAAAAGGTTACGGTCGCGGGCAGGCAGTCATGGGGGTGTGTGCTTCAGGGGGGGTCCGACGGCGAGAGGAGAGGCCGGGCGAAGGCGGAGGGAAAGATATTAGAGAGGCGATCCAAACATGGTGCCAGATATTGGAGGGATTTGGAGGAAGGGCGGTGTGTTGTGTTGGCGGTGTACATAGAGGGGTAGCTGCGTGTTCACCACAATCGATCTATATTTCACGGAGATCCAACTCGGGCGAGGACGCGGCAGAATGTTCAGAATGTTCAGACGATGTTCTCTTGTTCAGTCGGGTTTCTGACTTTAGGGGTTATGAGGTGTTTTTAAAACTCTGGCGTCAGTGTTTGTTTTAGGATTATCGTCGTCTCTGTCGTCTATCTAATTGTCAATGTAATGTCAATCCCATCAGTTTCATCCACGCCACCTTTGTTCACGCGTGACCCAAAACGCAACGGACCAGAGTCGAGTAAATAGAGCACAGACAGAAAGCGCAAAATGCTGTTTAGCGCGACTGCTAATTATTCGCTTTCGGCAAAAACCACAAACAAGAAAATCATTTGGCGGCAAAGAACAAAAATAAATGAAATACATAAATACGATGACATTGCTCTCATTACGGCTAACCCCGTTAGCTAATGAGTGTTAGCGCCTGGTGCGCGGAACAGTCGGGAACCGGCGCTCGTTAGCTTTAAGACGACGGGGTATTAGCCTAAAATAATTATCTTGCTCTCTTTCAAATTGGGTCAATGCCCGCGTACAATAACAAGCTCTGAGAGGATTAAGGGAAGGTAGAGAGCGAGGTGCGCTGGAAGGATTGCCATGTTTGAGTTATGATACGGTGACACGTTCCCTCCATTAGCGGTGTTCACGGGCCGATTTGGCTAATTGCTGGCGCGTATCGCGTGAGGATAAATCACGGATATCGTCGGGAGGAAGGAGGCAAGACGACGGGGTATTAGCCTAAAATAATTATCTTGCTCTCTTTCAAATTGGGTCAATGCCCGCGTACAATAACAAGCTCTGAGAGGATTAAGTGAAGGTAGAGAGCGAGGCGTGCGCTGGAAGGATTGCCAATGTTTGAGTTATGATACGGTGACACGTTCCCTCCATTAGCGGTGTTCACGGGCCGATTTGCTAATTGCTGGCGCGTATCGCGTGAGGATAAATCACGGATATCGTCGGGAGGAAGGAGGAAGGAGGAAAGGAAGGAGGAAGGGGGAGGCGGCGACGGCGAACGTCTAACGTCGTATATTATCGCCGGACGAAACGCGATTAGGGCGGATAGCGGCGCTTCATCGCTAGCTACGCGTTAGCACGTGTCTGGGATGCTACGGTATGCGAGACCCAGGAGGGAAGTTAGCGTCTCCTGTAAGAAACACCTGAACGCTATTAGCGTGGAAGGTGCTAATGATAGCGGGGAATTAAAAAGGCGTGACGTTCGATCGGAGGGATCGTGGGGAAACGGCTCCGCTGGGGTGTCAGTGTTTTTGCTTAAATTAAGATAAGATAAGATAAGACAAGATAGAACTTTATTAATCCCGAAGGAAATTCTTGTGCCAGGTTGCATAGCATACAGTACAATACAACAATAGGGAAATCGACAGAAGAAATCATGTACAGCGATTGACGGAGAAACTAGCAAACGGTAAGCAAAATTCAACATAGGCCTGAATATATGTTTATGTTTCATATCTGTGTTTATGCCGAGCTAATGACTGTACTTATACTCCTGAGTATTATTGAGAGAAGGGTTTTTTGCCCTGAAGAACGTAATTATATGCTGTTTAACGTCTCTTTTCGTGTATTTGGTAGTAATATCCGAACTCAAAGTAAGCTACAGTGGAACGCACAGTTTGACCGCGTGCCTTACACTTGAGAGATTTAAGTATTCTGACATTCAGAGTTTAGTCCCATAACTACAATTTTGCCTCCGTAATTAAGTTAGCAATAACGTCAACGTCGTTAAAACAAAGTTTCCGAGGTTTCCTAATTTTTATCTCCCCCCGTCTCCCCGTATTTGATGCCCGCCGTTAAACTGTTGACACATTTACACTGTTGCCATACATATTATTCCTCCGATTCTGAAAATGGTGATCATAGATTGCGGCGGGCGCGGGGTTATTACTTATACATCTACGACTACCTGGGGCTGTACATTAACCACCCAGATTAGACGCTCATGTCCCGTGGAGCAATCAAACGGCCTGCGGCTGCGGCGCCGCGGGCTGCGTTGGACGCTTTACGAGCCCAGAGATCCTCTCGCGGTTCTCTCGCCGCGGAATAATAAAGAAAAATGACTCAATTAGTTTGAGCGCGTTGAGTTTATTCCCTGCCTGACTTTACATGTTGGAACTCTATGTTAGCGGCAGGCAAGATGGATCTTCGAGTTGACCCGGAAGACACAGGACCAAGCGGACGGTTGATATTGTTATTATTATTTTATTTAGCATTGGCAACGATAGCGCCTCGGGCGGCATGCGGGGGGCGGCCGCTTCGCGAACTCGCCGGCAGGCTAAGCCTCTCAGGGCAGGAAGTCATCGTCAAAGGTGCTCACCTCCAGCGGCGCGCGTTCCTTCTACCGCTAGCGAGGGAAGGGGAGAGACGCCGCGAGGGACTCCTCGCTCAAAATGGCCGCCGTTCCTCCTCCCGCCTTCAGCTCCCGGCTGCTAATCGCCAACAAGTGCAACGTTAGACTGAGACAGATCAGACACACCTATCAGACAGACAGATGGACAGACAGACAGATCAGACACACCCATAGACAGACAGATCAGACAGACCTACAGACAGACAGATCAGACACACCTATAGACAGACAGATGGACAGACAGACAGATCGGACACACCTACAGACAGACAGATCAGACACACCTACAGACAGACAGATCAGACAGACCTACAGACAGACAGATCAGACATACCTACAGACAGACAGATCAGACACACCTACAGACAGACAGATGATGGACAGACAGACAGATCAGACAGACCTACAGACAGACAGATGGACAGACAGACAGACAGACAGACAGATGGACAGACAGACAGATCAGACACACCGACAGACAGACAGACAGATGGACAGACAGACAGAGAGATATAGATCGACATACAGACAGAGAGATGAACAGACAGACATAAATAGACATAGGCCTACAGACAGACAGATATGGTGATAACTACATAGATTTAGAAAGATAATATAATATGCAATCGTACTCTTCAATGTCATGTGCGATATTCTCAATTTCATGTGCAACATTACTTTTCAATACCATTGCCAACTTTTCTACTCGAGTTAACTTACAGACAAATAGATATAGATAGACATACAGAAAGGACAGCATATAGATGCTTGAACGGATATATGGTGATAAACTACATAGATAGATAGACAGGACGGATGGATGGTGTCCGTAAAACTTAAAAGAGAGATAAGATAAGATAGAACATCCCTGAACATCCTGAAGGAAATTTCCTTGTGGCCAGACGGTTGCTCCAAAAATACCAAACAACTCACCAAATAGACTTCATGGAGGGGAATATTGGTAAACAGGTGGTCTCCCATGGAAACAGAGTCTTAACCCTTCCTGTGTGGTGATGGCAACAGTCTTATATCTCTGTTAGCTCTGTCTCACCCAGTGGGAGATCACCACTGACAGAGCCTGAGGTCACCTCCACCCTCGCTGGGTGCCTCGCTTAGATGAATGGCACCTCCCAAGGGACAGGGAATCTGCGTGCTGCTAGTCAGTGATGGCGGGGGGGGGGGTACTGGTGGTCAGTGAGGTACAGGCTTAATGGTAATGGGAGGGTGGTGGGTGGTGGAAGTGAGAGGGTAAATGTAGGACAGCAGGGGGGGGGGGGATTGCTGTTTTCGCTCGCCCAGCATGGATGTCTCCTCTCGGCTGCTGACGGATCAAAGTTGTGCGGTGAAGCTGCAGGCCAGGGGGTGGGTGGTGGTTGGTGGTGGTGGTGGGGGGGTGGTGTGTGGTGGTGGGGTGTGTTGGGCAGGGGGAGGCACCCTTATTTTTAAAAATCTCTTGTGAACATTTATGGGGCGAAAAACTGAGAAAATTAGGAAAATGTTGGGACCACCGGTGGTGTGGTGTGGTGTGGCGTTCCCAGTTTGCGTACGACACCAAGACATCACCACCACCACCGCTCACCATCGCCTTCACCCCCCCCCCCCACCCAGCACCACCCCACCGACCCCCCGCTGTCCAACCAGACAAACTACGGGTCAACTCTAGAAGAAAACATGTCTGCCGGGCTCGACCTCCTGTATCGTCCAGTAAAGAAGGTTTGACCTCTGGCTCTCTCCACCTCCCCCCCCCCGACAAGCCACCGGGACCTGAAGCCCATGAAGAACCTGGCTGCTCGACGAGAAGAACAACATCAGGGATAGCGTACTTTCGGCATGGCCTCGCCTGCAGGTCGGTGGACAGGCCTGGCTAGGAAACCCAGCTGCGGGTGATGGGAACATGCCCAACACTCAACACACATCACACACACACACACACAGACACACACACACATACACACACACACACACAACCACACACACACAGGGACGTGCAGGATTATGTTTTCCATATGTTTATATTTCTAATTAATTCAGCAGTATGAGCCACCAATATGGCCGAGCGTCCTTTCAATGGCATCCTGTGTTTTTTGTCCCCGCTAAGTTAACTTAAATTGTGAACGGATCGACGGTGTCAATCGGGAATCCAGATTTTTGTCCCCATCAGCCAATCGCGGGTCTCGGCTACATGCCGCCGCCCCCTCTGCCCCCCTGCCCCGCCCCATGAGGCATGACCGTATCAAGCGACAAGTTGACCTGATGTTGGAATGGTTTGAACTTTTTTTTTGATGACAAAGGTTTTTTTTTTGTTGAAGTTACAGAATTTATGAGGGGTGTGGGCGGGGTTACAGCCGGTGGGAGAGTCAAGCTGAGAAGGTTTTAAGAGAGAGCGACACACACACACATCACACACACACACACACACACACACACACACAGAAGAGGAACAGAATAAGAGAGAGATGTTCCTGCATGTGTGTGTGCGTGTGTGTGTGTGTGTGTGTGTGTGTGTGTGTGTGTGTGTGTGTGTGCATGACCCCAGGTTACTGGCCCTCTATCTGAGCTGTTATGATCCCCTCTGTCCTCCAGCCAGGCCCGGGCCGGCCCATCAAACACCCCACACGGTTCCCAGTGGACCCACAGGGGGTCTGAACCACAGGGGGTCTGAACCACAGGGGGTCTGAACCAGACCCACAGGGGGGTGGGGGGGGGACCAAAGCCCGGGTCTGACAGCAGAACACACATTTAACCTGCAGACTGCAGCCATGCTGAAGACATTTGTTTTGGCTTCAGGTCTCAGCATTTTCTGCTCTCAGAAGTTTCGAAGTTTTCCTCTTCCGGTCTCCCCTAAGGGACCGTATGTCTGCAAAAAACATGTCACTTACTTGACTTGCAAAGTCGTCTTTTGAAGGAAGGTTAGGAGGGTTAGATGTGACTTAAGGTAGACCACTCCCATGGGGGTCCTGAAGATGAGAGTCTCCAGGGAGAGGAGAGTCAGCAGAGAAGCGTCCAGAGCAGGATAGTAAGGCAAGGCGGATCTTTTAGTCGTACAGCGGGGGTTGTCTGGCACCCGGAAGGTGGCTGGTTCGATCCCTGGCTCCTCCACAGCCAGCGATCCAAGTGTGTCTCGAGGGACCTACAGACACCACCGTTCTCACCCAGCCTCCCGACGAAGCTGGCTGGCACCCGGACCCTGCCGTCTGCCGCGTCGGGTGAATGCGCGGCGATGGTTGTTGACGCTTACGGTGGCCAGCCGGGCCGGAAAACGACGCTGCGCTCGGCAGATGCTCATCCATGTTACGTGTTTACTAAGCAGGATTGGTCCCGGCTGGGCCCGCAACGGCTCTCGGTGTTACGTGGCGCGTGTCTCCCATACATACTTGTCCGTCTCCTAACCATCTGGTCCCGTCTCCTAACATCTGGTCCGTCTCCCTAACATCTGGTCCCCGGTCTCCTAACATCTGGTCCCCGGCTCAGATCTCGCTTCTCGCCCTCCAGATTAGAAACCCAACCTGTCGGGACCCGAACGGGAAGCAGCCTCTGCATGCGTGCGAGCCTGGGAGGGGTCATGACCCCCACTGGTCGCTTTGCCCTCAGTTTGTACATTAGTCACCCTTCCTCCCTCTCTCTCTCTCTCTCCTGCTTCTCTCTCTTTCTCTTCTCTCTCTCTCTCTCTCTCTCTCTCGTCCTCCCTCTTCTCTCTCTCTCTCCTCTAGTGCGCACGCTCTCACTCTCTCACTCTCTCTCTCCACTCTCCCTCTCTCTCTCATTCGTTCTCTCTCTCGTGCACTCTCACTCTCTCTCTCTCTCTCTCTCTCTCTCATCTCGCTCTCTTTCTCTCTCTTGCTCGCTCTCTCTCTCTCTCTCACTCTCTCATCTCGCTTCTCTCTTCTCTCTCTCTTTCTCTCTCACTCTTTCACTCTCGCTCTGTCTTGCTCTGTCTCTGTCTCTTTCTCTTTGTCTCTCTTTCTCTCTCTTTCTCTCTCATTCTCGCTCCCTCCCTCCCTCTCTCTTGCTCTCTCTCTCTCTCTCTTGCTCTCCACAAATCAACAATGTAATGATTGTTAACTTCATGCAGAAAGGGGTTGAGATGAGGGGGACAACGAGGGTGAAGATGGAGACCCAATCATCGCGTCTGCAGCCTCCTCCTCCTCTGAGGATAGGAGGACTTACGCCGGCCACACACACACACACACACACACACACACACACACACACACACACACACACACACACACACACACACACACACACACACACACACAGCCCAGATGTGTAGTGTATAGTGTCACTATAGTCATGGACATCATGGGTTACCCACCAGATCTTCTACCCGTCTGTCTGTCTGTCTGTCTGTCTGTCTGTCTGTCTGTCTGTCTGTCTGTCTACCTACTTTATGATCTGTCTACCTGCCTCCTGTCCGACTGCTTTCTTATCTTCTTCTTCTTATCTCCCTGCCTGCTCTTTCGCTTGCCTGTCTGTCTGTCTATCTGCCTGTCTGTCCTCTCAGTCTGTCCATCTCCTGGCTGTCTGTCCTCACCTGTCTGTCTGGTCCTCTCTGTCTACTCCATCTCCTGCCTGTCCCGTCCTGCCTGCCTATCCGTCTTCCTGCATACGTACAGTATATGTCTCCCTGCCTGTCCCCTCTGTCTATCCTTCTGCCTGTTTGTCCATCTCCCTGTCTGTCTGTTTGTCTGTCTGTCTGCATGCCTGCCTATCTGTCTCCCTGCCTTTCTGTCTACCAGCCTATCCGTCTCTCTGCCTGTCTGTCTCCCTGCCTGTGTGTCTACCAGCCTATCCGTCTCTCTGCCTGTCAGTCTCCCTGCCTGTGTGTCTACCAGCCTATCTGTCTCCCTGCCTATCTGTCTCCCTGCCTATCCGTCTCCCTGCCTATCCGATCCGTCTCCCTGCCTATCCTATCCGTCTCCCTGCCTGCCTGCCTGTCTGTCTGACCCCTCCCCCCTATCTCCTTTCCCCACGCAGACACGCAGACACACGGGTGCGTTCGGTTATCGATTGCCTCGCCGCTCTCTCGCTCTAAGTGGAGATATGACAGTTTTTAATTAAACGCATTTATCTGAGGCCCACTGAGCAGGCGGGAGACTCCGCTGCTGACACAAATGTATTCCATTTGCCGGGGTAATGACACTCTCTCTCCGTCTCTTCAGGGACAGATAAGGCAGGCACACACACACACACACACACCACACACACACACACACGCACACACACACACACACACACACACACACACACACACACACACCATGTGTGCATCGAGTGCACGTCATAATTTACATATCAGGCTGTTGACATTTCACTGGTCTTATACTCGCTCTCTCGCCGTGGTTCTCTCTCGCTCGCTCGCTCGCTCTGCGTTTTACTGTAACCCTATAAATAGGTGGACGTGTGTGTGTGTGTGTGTGTGTGTTGTGTGTGTGTGTGTGTGGTTTTCTCAATGTCCTTTTCTTTGCTTTGCTCTTTTCTTTGCGTAAGGTTAGACGTTACGAGTGCTCAGTTCATGATCTCAATAACACTCTTCTGTTTGCTGTAGACGCAGGTCGTTCCTCGTTCTCCAGTCTTTCATTTTATTCTTTATTATTTCTCGCCGCGAGGCCCGAGATGAGTGTTTCTTCTCTCTCTCATTCGGTCGACACTTCAACGTGATCGACGTCACGACAAACAATTATTAATTATTAAATTGATGTATTTGTAAGGGACAAGTGCAGAGAAACATTGACAGTTGCAGAAGCGGTGACCGGTGTACTGTACACGTGTTTATAGCCGAAGCTCATTTCCAAAACCAGTCCCTTGATGGGCATTGATAGTTCAAGTGTCGTTAAGATTACCTTTAGTTTTTAAATCTTCAAATCAGTGTAATCAGCATAAAAATCAAAAGAATCAAAACCAAAAACTTTTCTCAAACCCCATATCCTTATACTGTATATATATTTTCTTTTTGGACTGTAAATATTGTAAATATTCTGATTCTGACGCCTGCAATTCAAGTTATCTGTCGTGTTCTTTTGCACATTCCGCTGAGCATCGACACTTTTCATTTTCATTCCACCGCGTCTCCTGTATGTGTGCGTGACGAATAAAGTTCTCGAATCTTGAATATCCATTACGGCGGGTCGCCACCTCGGCTCGCTCCGAGCTGCTAGAACCTCCATCAACGTCGCGCGTAATTTATGCTTCCGCACAAACGCGTGCGAGCGGCGGCGGCGGCGTCGCGGCCTATCCGTCACTCCTCGCCTCGTAATAACGGTCCACCATTTTCCTCGCGTGTCCGGACTATCGATCGCATCTTTGTGACTTTTTTTTTCCCGCCTCTCCGTGTGCGGTGGGCGTCGTCCGTCGGGATGAGAGCGTCAGCCAATCAGAGATTAACGAGGTGACTGCCAACGACAACCGCATGCGGAGTTGGCACACGTCTCTCTCTCTCTCTCTCTCTCTCTCTCTCTCTCTCTCTCTCTCTCTCTCTCTCTTCTGTCTCTCTCTCTCTCTCTCTCTCTCTCTCTCTCTCTCTCTGTCTCTGTCTCTGTGTCTCTCTCTGTCTCTCTCTCTCTCTCTCTCTGTCTCTCTGTCTCTCTCTGTCTCTCTCTCTCTCTCTCTCTCTCTCTCTCTCTCTCTCTCTCTCTCTCTCTCTCTCTCTCTCTCTCTCTCTCTTTCCTCATTCTGACTTTTAATACATTTTCATTTATCCTCAGTTCCTGTGTTACGACCCTTCGTTTTGGTAGCCAAGTTTTGCAATTTAAAAAATATGATGTTTTATTTATACAGGCCACTAATTACTTTAACTTTCTGAGTGTTTAATGAATACCTCGAGTAATTACCAAGCAGTTGGAGTTTATTGGGATGTCTATACCAAATGGTGGTTTATCTATGACGCGCGTAATTGTCGAAAAATGTACATTTTGCAGCAACACGCAAGATGTGTTCAATTACACGTGCTGAGGATTAACAATGCTATTTTCACACAGTTCCTGTGCTTCCTGTTAAGGTAAATTGTGGTTAATTAGAAAATACAAACACATTTATTTTTGTGATGAACTAATTAGTAATCAACTCATTTCCAGCAACCACTGAGCAATTTAATTGGAAAGTGCTGTCAAAAGAAACAAAAATTAGCCATAAAATAGCTCTCTTTTGAGAAAGTTTCAAGCAATATGAGAATAGATGAGGTGTTGTGCTGCATTCAGAAATTAATAGAACGGTTTGTCAAACTCGGAATGTTCGGAATGTCGGAAATGTGGGTATAATTTCCGAGCTCCGATTTGTCTGGTGTTTGTTGACGTCTTAACCCATAATTTCATGCATAATTGTTCAATATGTGTTTGCATCGTTTATATTTCACGATGTGATTATAGCAATATGGAGAATTTAATTTATTTCACCGATTAAATTAGCCAGCCAGTGTCGGCACGAAATTGCTGCTGCGTTTCTTTTCTTTTTGGTATTCAGCAATAACTCAAACTTTCTTCGGCCATTCATGTTTTCCGAGAGTTAACTTTCAGCGTGAACACAGTGTCGGAAGTTGGAAAAACCCTGAGTCGAAACTTCCGAGTTTGGAGTCGTTTTCGCTTGTGAACTCGGCATTCGAACACAAGTCTCAACTGTAGATGTACAGTACGTGAGTGTGACCATCGTCGTGCTGTCATTATATTGTCCAGTTACAAGACTTAAGCGCCGGACCAAGCAGTGATACACACACACGCAATGCAAACGAGCACATTTGGTGTTCCTGCTCCTCGGGTAGGAAGGTAGCGAGCGCGTTGTGTGACCTACCCACCCTAAGCCGAGCCGGCCTTCTTGTTCTCCTGCCTCCTCCGATGTCACGCTGCTGATGTGCGTTGTTGTTGTTGTTGTTGTTGTTGTTGTTGTTGTTGTGTTGTTGTTGTTGTGTTGTTGTTGTTGTGTTGTTGTTGTTGTGTTGTTGTTGTTGTGTTGTTGCTGTTGTGTTGCAGTGTTTCCTCAAGTGTTTCCACACCGTGACACCCGCATGACATCAGCTCAAACCACGTCGGCATCACGCCATGATTCAGATGCTCCAACTTCCCCCTGCTGACGCCATGTCTTGTTTTACCGCCCCCCCCCCCCCCCCCCCCCTCCTCCTACCAGGTCTTCCTGACAGCCGCGGGCGCCGCAGACAACAACAACAACAACAACAACAACAACAACAACAAGCGCGCCCGTCTGATGTGTGGCTCATTGTGTTTACTGAGCACCAGACAGCCCCTCTCATTAGGGGTCAATATCCTGCTATTAGTTTCCACTCATAGTGGAGGGGAGAGGCAGGGAGGGAGGGAGGCTGGAAGGAGGAAGGGAGGAAGGGAGGCAGAGAGGTAGGGAGGCATGGAGGCAGAGGGGAGTGAGGAGGGAGGCAGGGAGGGAGGGAAGAGGAAGGCGATCAGCAGGGTTGAAGTGTGCAGCTTGCAGGTTTCAACAACGCAGCTGAACACCAAAAGCAACATCACACACACCGGCCCAGCAAACAGCAAGACACTGACACAGACATCAGGCCGCGTTTGGTGTTGCCGACCCTCGTGGTGGTGGTGGTGGTGGTGGTGGTGTGGTGGTGGTGGTGGTGGGTGATACGGATGTCGGATTTTAGTTGAACGTGTGTCCAACTTCAACCAAGATTCTTGTGGATGTGTTGGCAGCACAGTGGTTCCCAACCCTTGATCTTAGGTGGACCTCGATGTTCAATTGCACATTTTTTAAATTTAAATTGCACCTATTGCTAATTTCTATAGATTTTTTTATATACAGTATATATTTGTGGAATTTGTAGAACAAAATCCCATGCAGGCCTACCACCTGCAGTACCCGGGCGCGCCACCGGTGGGTACGCTGATCATCTATCGGCGCGTGAGGTCGAGCGGCGACCGTATCCCACGTGGGCCGCTTCATGAATCTTAATGCAATATTGATGTGTCAGTCTGGCCATTGGATTTACTGTGAGGGGCCATCCAGGTGTTGTAGAGATTAGTGGGTCCATTCAGCGCCTGTCATACCTCCCCTGCCCTTGGCGGGGGGAAAAAGTGGAGGACTTTTCCTCAACGGTCCCTTCCATACATCCCCCCCCCCTCCCCCCCCACCCCCATCCCCCCCCATAAATGTATTTTCGCTTTCAAAATGATTCTTCAACGATGTCTCCGTGTTTTATTTGTCTTTTATGCTGGAAGTGTGATTGTATTTTTTTGACGCGGACGTGACGGCGAAATTGTGGCCTGTCGTCTGACGAAAATATGGGGTCGCTTTCACAAGTGCAACACAAAACAAATGCACGTCTCCTTCAATAATTTATATCCTGCATATATGTTGAGCTCTCTCTCTCGCTCTCTCTCTCTCTCTCTCTCTCTCTCTCTCTCTCTCCTCTCTCTCTCTTCTCTCTCTCTCTCTCTCTCTCTCTCTCTGTGTCTAACTCTCTTTGTCTGTGTTCTCTTCCTCTCTCCAACAGGTCTCCACATTATGCCTGTCCAGAAGTTATCAGGGTGAGTGTGTGTGTGTGTGTGTGTGTGTGTGTTGTGTGTCTGTGTGTGTGTTTGTGTGTGTGTGTGTGTGTTTGTGTGTGTGTGTGTGTTTGTGTGTGTGTGTGTGTTTGTGTGTCTGTGTGTGTGTGTGTCACTGGAATACTCGCCGTCTGACTCTCTATCTATCTCGCTATATCTGTCTATCGATCTATCTCTCTGTCTCTTTCTCTATCTGTCTGTCTATCTATCTGTCTGCCTGTCTGTCTCGCTGCCTGTCTCTCTGTCTGCCTGCCTGCCTGTCAGCCTGTCTACATCTCTAGTTAACTGTCTGTTTGTCTGTCTGTCTGTCAGCCTGTCTATATCTCTAGTTAACTGTCTGTTTGTCTGTCTGTCAGCCTGTCTACATCTCTAGTTAACTGTCCTGTCTGTCTGTCTGCCTGTCAGCCTGTCTACATCTCTAGTTAACTGTCTGTCTGGTGTCTGTCTGCAGGGGGAGAAGTACGACGGGCGGAGAGCCGACGTCTGGAGCTGCGGAGTGATCCTCTTCGCCCTGCTTGTGGTGCGTGTCCACCTCCAGGGGTCAGGGGTCAGGGGTCAGAGGTCAGGGGTTAGGGGCCAGCTTAAGGCCAGGGCAAGGCTGCTGCTGCTGCTGTTGCCGGCTAGCGAGGCTACCAAGGTGCCCTTGGGCCAGACACGTAATGCCCACGTGGCCGTCTGCCGTCTGGGAGTGGCCTCGCATGTCTGACACTGACGCAGGTGTGTGAGTGTGTGTGTGTGTGTGTGTGTGTGTGTGTGTGTGTGTGGGTTGGGGGTGGTGGTGGTGGTGGGGGTCAGAAGATGGAAGCAGCAGGTGTGTGAGGTGAGACACCGACAGGTCAGATCACAGAGTCGTCTCTTTGTCCATCAATTTAATTCAATTCGAGATTTTGATGACCGACCACAGACTCCCAGCTGCTGGCGGGATGATGTACCTTCCTGCCTTACATCCGTGCATCCGCCCAGTGTAGGAACACACAACACACTATCTATAGACAACATGACACACAAACCTGGTGTACCTTGTGTGTGTGTGTGTGTGTGTGTGTGTGTGTGTGTGTGTGTGTTGTGTGAGATGCATTGTGTGGTGTGTGTTGTGTGCGTGTTGTGTGTTGTCGTGTGCTGTGTGTGTGTGTGTGTGTGTGTGTGTGTGTGTGTGTGTGTGTGTGTGTGTGTGTGTGTGTGTGTGTGTGTGTGTGTGTGTGTGTGTGTGTGTGTGTGTGTGTGTCTACCATTGTCTCTTGTACACCGTCTACTTTTTCCTCCTCCCCCCCCACACCCCCTCAAATATAAAAGCAAAGTTAAAAGCGGCAGAAGCATAAAAGCGAACCCCATTGTCTGCCTCTGCGTCTGCTCGTGTCCTGATAATGTGGCTGTGGAGTATTTCCCAGCATGCCTCTGTCTGGCCGGGAGATCGCCATTAGTGTGATGAGGGAGGACACGCCCACTCCCCAGCAGTTAGCATCCGCGCACGTCCTCTGTTAGCCTGGCCTGCCGCGCGCCTCGCGCCTCTGCTCTCATCAGCACCACCACGCATACCCTCTCTCTCTCTCTCTGTCTCTGTCTCTCTCTCTCTCTCTCTCTCTCTCTCTCTCTCTCTCTCTCTCTCGTCTACCTATGTCTCTCTCTCTTACTCTCGCTTAAGATGAAAGAGAGAGAGAGTGAGGGAGAAGGACATAGGGCGGGACTCTCTTTCTCTCTCTCCCTCTCTCTCCTCTCTCTCCCTCTCCCTTTCTCTCTCTCTCTCCTCTCTCCTCTCTCCCTCTCCTCTTCTCTCTCTCTCTCTCTCTCTCTCTCTCTCTCTCTCTCTCCCTCTCTCTCTCTCTCTCTCTCTCTCTCTCGCCCTCTCTCTCTCTCTCTCTCTCTCTCTCTCTCTCTCTCTCTCTCTCTCTCCTCTCTCTCTCTCTCTCTCCCGTATTCCTTGTCTCTCATTTTACCTCACTAACACAGCCGGCAACACATCG
>PIJE02003699.1:7500-10519 GCA_002895965.2 Coryphaenoides rupestris | reverse complement strand
TCCTCCTCTCCCATCCATCTATCTCCTCTTTCTCTCCTCCTCTCCTCATCCTCCTCTCTCCCCCTCTCCCTCTCCTCTTCTCCCCCTCTCCTCCCTTCTCCCCCTCCTCATCTCCTCTCCCTCCCTTCTCCCCCTCCTCCCTCCTCTCCCCTCCCTCCTCTCCCCCTCCCCTCTCCTCCCTCCCTCTCTCCCTTCTTCCTCCTCCCTCTATCCCTCCCTCCCTCCCTCTCCCTCCCTCCCTCTCTTCCCCCCTCCTCTCTCTCCTCCCCTCCCTCCCTCTCCCTCCCTCCCTCTCTCCCCTCCTTCTCCTCCTTCTCTCCTCCCTCCTCTCCTCTCTCCTCCTCTCCCTCCCTCCCTCTCTCCTCCCCTCCTCCGTCCCTCTCTCTCTCCCTCTCCTTCCCTCTCTCCCTCCCTCCTCTCCCTCCCTCTCTTCCCTCCCTCCCTCCTCCCTCCTCTTCCTCCCTCTTCTCTCTCTCTCTCTCCCTCCTCTCTCCTCTCCCCCTCCCTCCCTCCTCCCTCTCCTCCCTCCCTCTCCCTTCTCTCTCTCTCTCTCTCCCTCCTCCCTCTCCTCCCTCCCCTCCCTCCCTCTCCTTCCTCCCTCTCTCCTCCCTCCTCTCTCTCTCCTCCTCCCTCCCTCTCTCTCCCTCTCTCTCTCCCTCCCTCCCTCCCTCTCCCTCTCTCCCTCCCTCCTCTGTACCTTCTCCCTTCTCTCCTCCCTCCTCCTCCCTCTCCCTCCCTCCCTCTCTCTCTCCCTCCCTCATCCCTCCCTCCCTCCCTCTGTACCTCCCTCGCTCCCTTAATGTCATAATATAATCAGGAATAAACTTTACAACTCCCCTGCAGCACCAGATGGAATGACTTTATTTATCTGGGCTATACTTTATATATTTACAGACCGGACAGGAGGTTGAAGAAGGAGGGGTGTGGCTTAGGACCTTAGGTGGGAATTGAACCTGCGGTCGTTCTTATTTCCATTTAATGTGCAATATCCCCCCAGCATCAGATCCAGTTTATATTAGAGTTTATCGTTTTATTTGATGATTTATGTACTTTTGTCGGCGTCCGCGCTTCTTTTTCTCGAGTTCACATTTGTATATTTTATCGCTTATTCTTTATATGTTGTTGTTGATGTTGTGGCCATTTCTTGAGCTTATTTTATTTCCATTCTCTATTTGTATTATTATTATTATCATCATTATTTATACGAGCAGAGCACCTGTGACACAAACTATTTCCCTCCGGATTAAAAAGGTGCTCTGGGTCTGAATCGGAAAATTCAACAATAAAACCGCAATACAATAAAGCAACGATAAAACCCGACAATCAAAACACAAACAGCGACGCCAACCCCACTGCTGCGGCCGTGTGTTCATATATTCATACATTCACGTGTTCATGTATTCACCCAGCGACACGCGTTCATCCTCACGCGTCGCTGCTGTGCGCCCGTTAATCAAATCTCGTGGAACCACGCGTTCCGTTATGTTCCCCGCGAGCCTCCTTCATGGAGCTCTGTGGGACTCAGGAGGAGAGGAACCGCCGGGTTTTGGAGACGGGCGACAAGCTGGGAGAACGATTATTTTGCGGCGACGAGCCAAAGAGACGCGCTCAGCGGAAAGTGGCGATTATCAACACACACACGCACGCACACACGCACACACGCGCACACACACACACACACACACACGCACACACACACACACGCGCACGCACGCACACACGCGCCGTTTGTTACAGCGACGACTTCTGCTAGCGATGGTGTTGTGTTTGTGTAGCGTAACTAACTAGTGTCCCGTCCCACCGCATGACTGCACACATGCACAACACAACACAACACAACACAACACAACACAACACACCCTACCACATACACAACACAACGTAACACACAACAACACAACGTGACACAACACGAACACAACACAGCACAACACAACGGGACACAACATAACACAACACAACACACACACAACACAATACAGCAGAACACAACACAACACAACGGTACACAACATAGCACAACACAGCACATACACAACACGATGGTACACAACATAGCACAACACAGCACATACACAACACGACATAACACAACGTAACACAACATAACACAACACACCACAAGACAAAACACAGAACAGCTACGCCCCAACCTGGTCGTAGTGGAAAAGTTTCTGGAATGACAGACAGACAGACAGACTGGTTGACTGACTGACAGACTGACAGACTGGCTGACTGACTGACTGACAGACTGGCTGACAGACAGACAGACAGACAGACAGACAGATAATCCGGTAGGAATTTTGAAAAGAAGAGAAGAAGTCTTATGCAAGGAGAAAAAGTGGAGAATGAAAAATAGAAACCTGACCGAGATAAAGGTGAAGTGAAGAAACTTTAATGCACAGAGGGCTGCAGATGTAGAGACAAATTGTACTGTATATATATATATATATATATATATACTGTATATACAAGTATATACATATTTATATATACAGTACATAGTAGCCTACATCCACGGATGCGTCCTTGTGGTTGGGGATTTCAAAGAAGAATGTACTTTATAGGGTTTTTGCTGCCCTCTGATCCCACTGTACTCAATATTCACGATGCCTTGGAATTATTTACACACACGCATACGCACACACGCATACGCACACACACACACACACACACACACACACACGCACGCCCTGCTCCTCATTACCACGGCCTCTGGAAACTGTTGATTTATTTCGTCATCTTCTTTTGTCATCTTTTTTTTCCACACATATTTGCATTTCTCCAACGGCGCTGACCTAGAATTCTCCTCCGTACGTCCTCGACGAAAAACACGCGTGAACGCACACACACACACACACTGTGGTCGTCCAGCCGGCAGGACCCGCCCCTGCAACACGGACCAGGACCCCCCAGGACCCCCCAGGACCCCCCCAGGACCCCCCCCCCCAAAGCCCCAGACCCCCAAACATGCATGATAGATAGAAATAGAAGCAGTGGAAGCACCAAAACAGACTCT
>PIJE02003698.1:2500-24363 GCA_002895965.2 Coryphaenoides rupestris | reverse complement strand
ATTATATATATATTATGAAATATATATATATATAATAAAAAAAAAAAATAAAAAATAATAATAATGATAATAATAAAGGAGGATTGACAGGTGATTGACAGTCTTTATGGAGGTTGTATTCTGTTCTTTTCCTGTCGCAACAGCTCACAATATCTTGCTGCTGTGTGTCCCTCTCTCTCTCTCTATAACTGTCCCTGCTACTTCTTCATATAATGTATTACATTTGAATGAAATACATTATGATGAAAAATTGATAAAATCTCTCTGCCTCTCCCTCCCTACATCTGTCTCTGTCTCCCTACCTCTCTCTCTCTCTGTCTGTCTGTTTTTCTCTCTATGTCTCTCTCCCTCTACCTCTGTCTGTCTCTCTCCCTCCCCCACCTCCCCCGTAGGACATTCTGACCACCCATCCCTTCACCAAGATCTCCAACTGGAGCAGTGGGAACACCTACTTCCACATCACCATCGGCAACCTGGTCAGGGGCAGCAAGCTGCTCTGTGAGACCTCGCTGGTGAGCTGCACACACACACACACACAGATGTACATACACACACATGTACACACACATCAATTTGATTGGATGAGAATGGTTCTATTTCTATGGTTCTATTTCTGTAAGAAATAAGAATTTTTGTGATATCTTTCACATTCCCTTTCCATTAATACTGTGTGTGTGTGTTTGTGTGTGTCTGTGTGTGTGCGTGCTCCGCAGGGCTACAAGATGGACGACCTGCTGACCTCCTACATCAGCCAGATGCTGACCACCATGAGCAAGCAGCGCTCTGGGCGGAGTCAGAACAAGTGAAAGTCTTATTGGCGGGAGGCCGCCGAGCTCGTGCGGCTCCTGCGTCCCATTGGCCAGCCCTGCAGCTGGGGGCGGACCTTCGCCTACCAGCTGTGGCGGATGAGTCGCAGTCCAGCCAGCTCGGTGGGGTCAAAGTTCACCGTGGAGAGTTCACCGGCGAGCAGCGATCCCGGGGAGGGCCCCAGCCAGGGTCCTAGCCATGGGCCCAGCCAGGGGCCCAGCAGCGGTTACTACAACTTCTACGACGACGGCGACGCGTCCAGCGAGGATGACTATCTCTAGAAGACCCACCCCTCCACTTCCTGTTGTTTTTTTAGCACATGTTCGCCACGTCCATCGTCCACGTCTTCTGGTTTGGTTCAGGATCTGGTCGGGATGGTGTGTGGATACGTAGGCGTAGATCCAGACCAACCATCAAGAGGACCAACATAGCAAACTGTCATTGTTTGGGCCGTATTCTGGAACATTCTGTGGTGAACAGAAACCCCCCACACACACACAAACACACACTCTTCAATCAGAGCTTCAATCTCTGCCTAACGGGAATAGATCAGAATAGATCGAGAGAATGAGAATTGTAGTTCAGTTCACCTCAGTTTACTTTTGATGCGAGCTGTCATTGAGGAACGTCTTCAAGGTAGGTTTGTATCTGAGTCCATTTATTCACTTAGAGATGTCAATGCTCACTCCTTCTGAGCTGATGTTTACAGGTGATAATGTACTACTAGCCTATTAAAAAGTCAGCATTAATACTTATGCACCCTCTAGCTTGAAGCCATTTTAGGGAAGTTCTGTTAATTTAAGCATTTAAGGAATATAGTTGGAACTATGTCCAAGCACTACTAAAATCTTTAATATATTGAATTTATGTTATTATTTAATGTCCAGTTTATGATTTCTTTTGTTCATTCATTCTGTTTACCGTCTTTGAACGTACTGCCTTAATTTGTTTTCTACTTTAAAACTACATTACCCAGCATCTTTATGTCAGCCAAGGGGGAAAAGGCCCAACGGCGTTTTGTACAGTCTGTCAATCATCTGTTGTTACAGTGAAGTGTCTTAATAAATTGATTTATTCATGTTGTGCTGTCTGTAACACTTGTGCTGATGTGGTGAGTGATGCTTTGTTACACCAACTGGACAAGTATTATTATTATTATTAACAAACATTTTTTTGGAATTGAGCGATCTGATTGGTCGGAGTTTTTTTTTGGAATCGAGCGATCTGATTGGTCGAAAAAAATTTAGAATCGAGCGATCTGATTGGTCGAAAAAAAAATTATAATCGAGCGATCTGATTGGTCAGATTTTTTTTGGAATCGAGCGATCTGATTGGTCGGAATCAGATCGCTCGATTTGAATTTTTTTCGACCAATCAGATCGCTCGATTCCAAAAAAAATCCGACCAATCAGATCTCGGTAGCTGTCAGGTCCACACGTGGTGTGCACTGTTCATTAATGGTGGTCACACAGTCGTGTGGCTCCCCATCTTCGGGGGTAGGCAGCAGGGTGGCTGGGTTTAACCCTGTACACCTCTGCAAAACAATGTTAGGCATGGACAACAACACGTGGTGATATGACAGGAATCGTGATGCTGTTAGGTGTGATGTTTCCTGAGTTAGCCCACTAGCCCCTACTGGCGACAACCGCCATTGCCGCCGCTGCCACTGCCTTTCAAAAGTGTGGTAAACCAGCTGCCACTGGGCTTGGATGAAAAATAGGCAACAGGATGCAACTTGCCCCCATGCCTCTGTATTAGTGCTGATGTCATATACCCATCTCGTTCCCCCACCGTCTGTGTGAAGGGTTGTATGGTCTGGTAGACCTGAAGTAGTCAGGGTCATAAGGTTTCGTTTAGGTCGTATGATCGCAGCATCTGCTGCTGGTGTCCACGTCACAGAGTCAGTCGGAGTCAAGTCGTGGCCATGTGTGACGTCTTGGAGTGGCTGTACTAAATTTGCATAATCGGGTATCCACTGTCTGCAGTAGGGATGGGCGATATGGCCTAAAATCCATATTGCGATATACATTGCAGCCTCTTGCGATAACGATACATATCACGATATATAAATTATAATAGAACCATTTCAGAACAGGTTACATAGACCCTAAGGAAAGCCAAACTGCTAAATGTATTTAAAAAAAGAAAGAAAGAAACATAGTATGTAGACATACAACATTTATTGTGTAACTCAACAGTATGAGGATATGATAATGTCTATTAATTGACAAACATTGTTTTAAAGTGCTCTTATTGATAAATGTGATCTAACAGAGATAAATGGCAAATATTAACCATATATGCTGTCTATATTGCTTGTAATTGAGATAGAGTATTTTTTACATAAGTTGTTGTGGCTTTATTGATTTAAAAACTCAATAATGCGGTGGGTCCAGCAGACCCACGAACATTGGATGAGAATCAAAAACATGACCTGAACACAACGGTTAATGTGCAATGTCTAGGTCAATAGATAAGAAGACCTCATCAAGCTTGGCCATGTTAGTAGGACCCCGCATTGCTGCCTGCAGCTATATTTTTTCATTGAATTTCCCACATTCAACTGCACATAAACAAACACATACAAAATACAAAAATAAAGAATCACCAATGATAAGAATTCAATGACCCTAAAAAGGAAATACCATTTATGCATTTTTCGAAACGGTCTCTATGATTGATTTGAGCGTTGAGTGGTGAGAGATAGAGATAAATAAATATTATATACAGCAGCATTTCAGTGAGTTTGGCGAGAACATTATGTCGAGGAGAAATAGGGTGGTGAACACCAAGAACACCTGATCTGAAGACCGTCTGAAGCAGGTGAGAACGAGGAGATCGATGATGATGCACACCGTTAGCCTCCTTGCTAATGCTCCCAGATGTTGAAAACATGGTTGGTTTGACCTCTGTACCACTCTAAACTGGACGGCCCTTTTGAACAGCCAGCAAGAATGAAAAGAATACAGACGCTAAGAACTGAGCTGGCTTAGCCTCCATCTTCCATTAAGCTGACCTGCCTCCAACACATCTCTGCACACTGTTCCGTTTTACAACAAACGGAAGATCGTGCAAGCATTTACACAACAAAACTGTGAACACAATACCTGATTGGAAACTTGGCATTGAAGGCAGCATAGGGCGGCTTCGATGTGACCAATAAACATGGCCAGCGCCATGCGTAGGTTCTCTGGGACTGGACCAGACCGTGCTGGGAAGTGGGTACTGGACGCTGGTGCAAACGCTCATGCCTTCTCCAGGGGGGGGGGGGGCGAGAAGGAACGCAGGGACCAGGGAACTTGGAGCTGGATATTGAGTCCCCTGGCACCCACGGTCGCTGACAGCGTACCAGCTCCGGCAGCATGGCTTGCAGGTGGTGATGTGGAGCAGCCCAGTGCCGAATGTCTTCACGGCGACTGTGCCGTAGGAACGTGGCTCCTACCAACTTCTGTGAGGCCTTCCTGCCCGGCTATGAAAGGCTGCGAATGGACTTCATTAGAATTGCGCTAAAGCTATGCTAGCTGCTGATTGACGAAACACGGTGACATTGACATTGCAGTTTTGAGAATGGGTGTCCAGATGTAGTGTTATTTGTCTGCCTTGGAGTTGAAGGACAGTTACGAGTTGGTGCTAAGGACACTTCATATCTGCATATAAGGACAGTTTAACAGCACAGACCGGGACCTGTGTATGGATCGATTGTCCCACAGGGCAGATCACGTCATTGAGATCACGTTGACTAATCAGCAACAAGAAAGGAGTAGGACAACATTAACCAGGTGTATTGACCAAACGTATTCTCTTAAACAATGACTTTGGTACAGAATATGGTGGTACATTTGACAACATATTCAAGAAAGGACGTCAAACGCAATCTAAGCAGCCATTTGTATTGTTGCATACATTAAAGTTGCCAAGCACTATTTTACATCAATGGATCCTTCAGTAGGAAGGACTATTTACGTCGGTTTTTACTTTCACTGTGAATGTAGCGTACAACCGATCAATCTTGGTGTACAACCAGACAAAATGTGAACATCAAACTAAATTATATCGATAAATTATATCTTTAAAAAAGTAAAAGTGGCAAACATTTCTGAAAATTGTCTACAATATTTAGCAGGGGAATCTATTGCGACTTGTAATGTGTGATCACTGTTTTGCTCCATTTGGGTATCCTGCTTGCTTTTACACGACGAAAACATCTTTTAAACTGAGCACATAATATACACACATAGCATAGTTAAATCCAGCAAATATACCAGACTAGTTAGTCAGTACTACAGGGCAATAGATACAGAATGTACACAGTAATATGTAGATGCCACAGTCTACTACATACATTGCATTACCATTCAAGTGGACGGGAGGTCCAGTCGTCCCTGTATTGTATTTATTTGCAGTATTGCCATATACAGTACATGTCGTCTATGCTATGACAAATCTCTAAACCAATGCACTGTGATCACTTCCTGAATGTACTGAATTTGTTGCACATCTCAACACAAAGCGAAAGCAGCATTCTTAATGGCACTTAGCGAACGGAAACATTTGAAGTCGAGCTTATTTATTTTTTTTAGCGGTGGTTTATGTGTGACTTGCGGTAGCGTAAGAAGCATGGTGGTTTGGCTTCCGTGCAACAAGAGGACTATTATGGGCCTGGTTCCTCGGGAGCGTACCTTGACTTCATGCGATGCGGCCGTCACCCACGGAGACACGCCGCCCGTCATACACTTGTGTCAGTCGTAAGCCACACCGTGCTTTAAACCAGACGGTGGTTGACTCCGCTTACGCGACGCGACCGTCAATTACAATACACGCGGATTGAAAATCGTCGTCTCTGTTCAATCACCTATAATGCAACAGATAAAATGTACAGCAGGCCTATGCTATCGCGGAAACCCAGCACTACGTAAACATACATTCTCAGATTAAGTAGAATTAACGACAAACAAATTGAAATATTTCCAGGACAAAATACATTCATCTTGCCAGTATCGCGGTTCAATCAATGAAAAGGATAAGAGGCTTTTCTTTGATGCAGCTTATGTCTGTACAGATTATGTTCTGTTCTCGTCTGTCAAGGTTCCTTTCCTGCAGATGCAGATTACGTTGTCACCACACGAGGCGGTGGTGTGTCTGATGTTTGGCTCCAGATACAGTATAGCCGATTCAAGTTTTTCTTGTTAAAGTGAAGACACAAAATGGAGTCAATGACGGCCATTCATACAGAGCAAGGCCATTTTTTAATTGTTCTTCAAGTACCTGTGCATTCTTATCAGACATTGTGTGACGCTAATAAACATGTTTAAGTCTCCTCTGGTTCCTAACTTTATTTTGTACTTTTAACAAAAGTATTCTATTGAAATGCTGCAATTCTTTGCATTGCAAACATCATTGCAATGCAATTATGTTTATTTGCAAATGTGGCCCAGTCCGGCCACTATACAGTATGTATCCTATTTTGGCTAACAAAACATACCATTCGCTAGAATTAAAATGGTAGCTTACTAAGTTTTTAAATGGTGGTCATAGCAACAGGAGCTCATAATAATTCTGTAAACCTGTCCCGTCATGTATGGGACAAGGTTTGACAGTTCAGCTGGTTTGCTGCAGACCACCAGGCCATGAATGATACCCTCAAATTTCACTCACAAATATCTTCACTACCCCCTGTCTGGTTCTTCTCGCTGCTTTTTAAATGTAAAAAAGTATATCTTTTATACTAAAAGTATAATTTCCTCCCCCCCCTCGACTCTCCCTGTCTCTCTGTCATATCTGGGCCTCTGAGTCACTCCTCTGTGATGGTGGGCAGGTGGGGGGTAGTGGGCGAGGTGGGGGAGCTGTGGGGGTCCGGCCCGACGGTCACACTCGAGATGGACCACACGTCGCTCAGCTCTGCAAAAGTGGGACGAGAAGGTTGCCGCTGAAAGACGGTTCAACCCACGGTGCCGCAGGGCATTGTGGGTATTGTTAGTCGTGCAGAGTGTCCTGTCTTAGGCATAGCGGGAAGCCAAACACGGTGAGGCATCGATGCACGCAAACACACATGGGTGTACATGGGAGCGTCAAAAGTCAAACAAACATTTTAAAAACAAACAAACAAAGAAACATGCATGAATGACTGAATGTAAGGTGTGCAGAGGAGAGCGCACATCGACAGAGTTTCAGGTGAAAGGCGTCCATACAGGACATTATAGACGGGGTGTAGGTTTCCAATGAATGAAGCCTTAGCTTGACTCAGACAACGATTTATTTCGATCCAAAATTAGTACAGAACGGTTGTCCATTTAGAAAGTTATCAATGTATTTCCAACGAGTCAAATATCAAATAAAATGCATTTAGGCTCCTACAGACGGTATAAGAACAACGCAGGCCTTCCACAGGGACGATACCGGGTGCTTTCCGGGGGGCTTACATGGAAAGCAACCGGTCATCAAGCCACTCAAAGTTCCCTTTTTTGCTCTCAAACAACCGTTGGCACCTCACGGTCTCATAAGGCCGGGCGGAGGCTCCACAGGCGGGAGTTGGTGTGTACTGTAGCACACACCACGCCCACACACACACACACACCAGATTGTGATTGGTTGACATGCAGGAAGTACATGCAGAGAGGGGGATCAGAGGTCGAAGATCATCGGAAGGGAGACCAGTGTCTCACTGGGTGAGATGGAATGGTGCTGGTTCCAATTAATATAGATCGCCTCGGACGAGTCTGACACACGCACAGACACACACACACACAGACAGACACAGACACACACACACAGACGCACACATAAACATACATGTATGCAGAGAAACACAGACATGCATGCATTATAACACCACAGACAACAGAAATGACACATATAGACACATAGAGATCAGAAGGAAGTGTGTCGGCCGACAGGCAAACAGACCATAAAGAAGTCTCTCTTTGGAAACCCTGCAACTCTATTGTCTGTGAGGCAAGAGATCTTTGGTCTCTTATTTCTATTTCTATTCTCTTATTTTTTTTTTTCTCATCTTAAGTCTTAAGTCTAAATGATGATGTGATTCATGTTCTCCAAATTAATGTGTCTTCAGAGGGGAAGTAACCCTCGGACAAACATTCCAAAAAATATGTCCAAAAAGTAAATTTGCCCTGCCATACGTCTCCCCTGTTTACAGCAGGAATATAGACACATTAGGTCCACCAAGGCATCAATAATCCAATAGTCCATTTCTTGGAAATGGTTTAAAAGTAAAATGGTGACGACCAGCACATTGGTGAATGTAACAATACAGAGCAGTTTAAAAGAAGAAAGAAAATCACGATTTTGGACATTTCACCAGAGCCTGCTGGGCCTGCTGCAGTGAGACTTCTGCCCGGGGTCTGGCCCTGATTCCATGCACGAAGAGGGTTCGGTCATGAGGTCATGAGGTCATGCAAGCACGCGCTGGGAGCCTACCTGTCCTGAACTTGCTGTACGGGCCGTTCTCGTGGGTCTGGCGACTACCAGACCAGAAGAGAAGACCCCTCTCTCTCCACCTGTAGACCCCACACACACAGACACACACACACAGACACACACACACGCACACACACACACACACACGTGCGCGCGCGCACACACACACACACACACACATGTGCGCGCACACACACACACACACACACACACACATCACAGAGAGATCAGACGAGTGGGTGCTTGACCCGAGAGTGTGTGGTCAGAGAATCTGTTTGTGTGTGTGTGTGAGTGTGTGTGTGTGTGTCACTACATGAGAACACCTGAACTCTTAGATCTCTGCAGTGTGTGTGTGTGTGTGTGTGTGTGTGTGTGTGTGTGTCCCTGTTTGCATGCAGGCCTTATGTGTCCAGTTAAATTTGATCATCTCGGATTATGTGAGAGTGCATGTGTAGGTGTGCGAGTGTGTGTTTGAGAGAGCGAGAGAGAGAGAGAGAGAGAGAGAGAGAGAGAGAGAGAGGGGGGGGGGGGGACCCAGGTGTTGAAATGAGACCCAGGTGTGAAAGTAGGCAGAATCTAAAAAGGGCCATAATGAGGACAAATTATATGAACAACCACTGCGTTTGTGTGTGTGTGTGTGTGAGTGAGTGTGTGAGTGAGTGTGTGTGCGTGTGTGTGTGTGTGTGTGTGTGTGTGTGTGTGTGTGTGTGTGTTCACACACCAGTGGAATATGAAGATGGCAGTGATGAAGAAGGTGGACGACACGTCGGTCAGAATCCACATCAGATTGTACTCCTCTGGGGTCTGGAGAGAGAGAGAGAGAGAGAGAGAGAGAGAGAGAGAGAGAGAGAGAGAGAGTATATTTTAGAAACTCATATTTATATTGCAATATTGCAGCTTTGTTTACATATTTCTTATTTAGCACTTGCTTTGGCAATGTAAATGTACATTCCCCATGCCAATACAGCTCTTTAAATTGAAATTAAATTGAATTGAATTGAGAGAGAGAGATAGAGAGAGATAGGGATATATTGAGATAGATAGAGGGAGATAGAGAGAGAGGTAGAGGGAGAGAGACACATAGACAGAGGTAGAGTGAGAGAGACATAGAGAGACAAAGATACATAGACAGAGGGAGAGAGAGAACAGGAGACGTTCGGTTGATGGAGATGGAGTGTCGAGAAACAGAGAGAAAAAAAAAACAGAGATAGGAGAGAGGAGAGAGGAGAAGCACGAGCGAGCATGATGTGTAAATTAAAGGGTAGCCGTTTTATTCACTTGCATGAGTCCCAATTTTTCATCCATATATATTCTCCTCTGGTATCCTTTCATCTGTTTCATACCTTTACCTCCCTACTAATTACCGTGTAATTACATTTTTTAGGGACAGGGACAGTGATTGGCCAGACTATAGTATAAACAGACAGACAGATGTTAGAGAGGTTACGAAGAGACAGAAGAGAACTAGATAGAGACTAAGCGGAAAATGTGCTGGTCCACCCACCGGCATCAGACAGACAGGACAGACAGAAAGCCTGGTTTGTGCCCACGCATTGCACGGAAAGACCAGGGCTAGTTTCGATGGTGGGTCAGCAGATTCTGCGTGGGGCACGCGATGTTTTCAGGTTGGTGTGACTGGAGCTCCGGCATGTTTGGCAGCACGCAGGCCCGCCACCGCATGTAAGGAGCCAGCGCGCTGACTTTACTCACAAACAGGCGATTCTGGGCGACTGATACTTAACAATCCGACCTAACTTTCATCTACTTTGGGGTGATCTCACTACAATGAGAGAGAGAGACAGGAGCAGAGAAACGGCTAGAGAGTGTAGGACCCACAGAGCCATTGAATCCCCGTTTACCTGGGATGAGATGGGAGAGAATGGTAGGAGAGTGAGTATTCTTGATTGGTTTTTGGCTGAACTAAGATCCCTCTCCTAACACATAACTACTTCAAACACTCTGATAATTTCAATGTTTCTATCTCCTACACATGTTTCGATGGTAATAGACGATATTTCATGGAACGGTCATCAAGACAAAATTAGAATCAGAATGAGCTTTATTGGCCTTAGTTTTGACAAACAAGGAATGTGCTTTTTGTGAAATGGGTGCATACCATTGAACAAAATAAACAATAGGGTTATGAGCAAAGAAGAGAGAGAGGAGAGGAAGAGAGAGAGGAGAGAGAGAGAGAGAGAGAGAGAGAGAGAGAGAGAGAGAGAGAGAGAGAGAGACATTCATATCATTACAGCGAGCTAATGTGAGAACAGCATGAATAGAGACGGAGAGAAAGATTAAGCTATCAATATATCATTTTCCACATCCACATCGCTATAAAGCCATACAGCCTGTTAAGATGACTGGAGGGGAATAAGAGAGAGCGTGGGAGTGTGAGAGTGAGAGAGACACACACACACACACACACACGCACACACACACACACACACACACACACACACACACACAGAGAGAGAGACAGAGAGAGCGAGAGATGTGCTCTATCATTTTCAACATTCACATTTGTTAAAGCGCGTTGAGTTGAATTGAAACAGGAATTGAGACAAGTCTTAAAAGCAAGGAGGGAGGGAGAGATCCATGGGCCCAGAGGGAGGAGGGAGGAGGGAGGAGGGAGGGAGGTGAGGAGGAGAGAGGAGAGGGAGAGAGGAGAGAGAGGAGGGGAGGGGGAGGAGGACGAGGGGAGGAGAGGCAGAGAGGGAGTCTGAAGTAATAGGATCCTGAGAGGGCGAAGTGAACCGCAGAAAAAGTGGGATGAATCGGTGGCAAGGATGATATCTTTTTTTTGATTAAAATGGCTGTCAATCATCCAGCACCCAGCAGAGAGACAGATAAGACGCACACACGAACGCACACGCGCACACACACACACACACACACGCACACACACACACACGGCGTCACATCAATGTCAAAACTAGAGGGCGCCAAAACACAAGGTTAAAAATATCCCACTGGCAAGCCCAAATGTGAAACTCACGAGCACAGAAAGAAGAATTTATCGGTTTATCAGAATATCTTCTTTTTGCTTCTCAAATGTTCTCTTCCTTCCTGATTTCATCGTTGTCCTCGCACACCAAGTCGATTAGTATTGAGAAGGGCGTGGTTTTGACAGTTTCGGCGGTGGCAACCATGCAAGGTAACAACCAACACGTCAGGAGCAGTTGGGGTTAGGTGGTGCCTTGCTCAGGGACACCTCGACACTTAGCGAGGAGGCGGAGCCCGGGGATCGAACCCAGCAACCTTCCTGTTGCCAGACAACCGCTCTTATTACCTCCTGAGCTACTGCCAGCCCCACACCTTCCACCCCGGGCACGGTACCTGATCTGCTGCTGGGACATGGAGCTGTAGTGCAGGTTGAGCCTGCGGATGTGTCTGTCCGTCAGGTTCTGGATGGAACTCTTCTCCGCCGACACCTGCTGCAGCTCTGGGTCCGCGGCCTGGACCAGCTCCCGGTCCTCAGAGGGCAGCCACAGCACCTACACGCATGCAAACACACAGACACACAGACACACACACACATGCAATAGAGATTAATTTAGATGCATGAACTTTAACAAATACACACACATTTAAACAAATGGTTGATGGTCACCAAGAACAATAATGTTTTAGCAAATTACAATGTTTCCGTTTGTTCATCACAAAATAAATGAAAATATTTCAACAACATTTGCATTGAATTGGAAGTTGTCTGGTTGATTGGTTGTTGTGTGTGTTGCTGTGTGTGTGTGTGTGTGTGTGTCTGTGTGTGTGTGTGTGTGTGTGTGTGTGTGTGTGTGTGTGTGTGTTGTGTGCTCAGTACGCCAGGTGGCCATGCTGGGTCTGTACCTGTCCGTTCTGTTCCCTCTCTACCTGGTGCCTCTGGGCATGTACTCGCCCTGCATTAAGGAGGCCGGCACCCTGGGCCCACCCCCCTCTCTGATTGGTCACAAAGGAGCACCAATGGTAAGCCTGGAAGAGGCTTGTTATTCAGAACTCTATTCGGCGGGTGATGATAAAGTAAACATAATGTACAAGGTGAAATTAATTAACCTTCATATTGTATTAATAAAATATACTACTATAATACAACAAGACCATACTGAAGGCAATAAGATAAGCAATGACCTAGCAACACGCACACACAGTGTCTCGAGTTAACATGGTAAATGGTAAACATTTATATCACGCTTTTATCCAAAGCGCTTTACAGTATTGCCTCACATTCACCCATTCATACACCGACGGCGGTGTCAACCACGCAAGGTAACAGCCGCGCTGGCTGTCAGGAGCATTGAGGGTTATCTAGGCGGAGCAACCAGCAACCTTCCTGTTGCCAGACAACCCCTCTTACCTTACTGAGCTACTGCATACTGCTAGATGTGGCTCATGGGCCAGACTCATGGCAACACTGACCTACTTAAAAATGCAGAGAGAATCATAAGGAATGCTAATTAAATAAGTCATGTGATCAGTGTGCATGATCAACCCATTATTTTTCTTTGGGAAAATCGTCATGAGAGTATATGGAAAAAACGAAAAGGATCTTCCCTGACCTATGGTTGGTTTTTTATTTTAATACCGCCATTTCATCCTCAACTTCGATACAAAAACACAGAGATAAAAACTAACCTGTGCATAAAACTGAGTTAAGTCAATGTCTTTATCTATCCACTTATTGTGTGTGTGTGTGTGTGTGTGTGCGTGCGTGTGTGCGTGCATGTGTGTGTGTGTCTGTGTGTGTGTGTGTGTGCAGTTGGCTCCAGAGAACACTGTTCTATCGTTTGAGAAAGCGGTGGAGGTGGGCGGGGCAGGACTGGAGACAGACGTGAGGATCAGGTAAAGAACTAAAACACCTGTCCATGTTATCTTATGTTATGTTCTGTTATGTTATCCACTTATATTGGTCACACGTTATCTATAGTGCCGTTATGTCATATGTTTCATTCACACACACATATATATATATATATATATATATATATATATATATATATACGCCTGACCTAGTGACACATACACTGTCTTGGCACGACATTTCAAAGTCAAAGTGTTTTATTGTCAAATGTACTCATAACACAGGGCCATTCTGAACAGTGAAACTCTTGTGACATGGCAGGCGACAGTGCGCAAAGAAAGTAGGCAAAAAAGATCAAGCAAGAAGATAATTTTTCTTATATATATATATATGCTTTAAAAATATACACATATATATATACATATACATACATGTTATACATACAAACTGTTTTTGAGTCTGGTAGTCCATGCCGACAGCAGCGTGAACAGTCCATAGCCTGGGTGGCTGTGATTTATTTAACATGCAGTATAGCCTGTAGAGGGCAGGATAGTCAAGTTATGGTGATTGACAAAAGGTTCTCGGTTTGAATCCCAGTGCCCAGAGCCCACCTGGTGGCGTCCTTTAGCAAGATGCCCTTGCCCCTACCCGCTCCTTAAGGTCCGCTAAGCGACCACTATCACTATACCTGTCTTGAATCATTCAAATCCGGTGCATCAGTCAGATCAATTACTTCTGTCTGAGCAGCAGAGCCGTCCCAAGCGATAATCACAGAGGTCAGATGTTAACCTGGCCGGCTGCCTCGGCGCTAAGGAGCTTAGCACGCGCTAATCCAGTTAGCTGCTAGTGCACCCATTAGCCCGAGCACGCGAGCTACGATGGATGAATAGCGCCTAGCTGACTTGATCAAAAAGGGGAATTAGCATGACTCTCAGTGTGTGTGTGTGTGTGTGTGTGTGTGTGTGTGTGTGTGTGTGTGTGTGTGTGTGTGTGTGTGTGTGTGTGTGTGTGTGTGTGTAATAAGGCGTGATTAATGGATTTTATGTTTTTTTTATGTGTTGTCAGCATCATGAAATATGCCCAGCTTGCAATTATTATGTCGTGAAAAAGAATCCTTGTTGTAATGAACATTGTTTTGTTTGCATGTGTCCAAGGATACACGTGTGTGTGTGTAAGCATGCACGGCCATGTGTGTGTCAGTATACATGTGTGTGCGAGTGTGTGTGTGCGTGTGTGTGTGTGTGTGTGTGTCTGTGTTGGTACACGTACATGAGATGAACGAGTGTGTGAAGGCCACCGCGCTCTCTGTTTGTGTGAGATTGCTGCCGTGTGCTGAGTGGTCACATGTTTATAGATGACTTTAATCACGGACGGCTCTCCTCTGTCCACCACTTCCTTTTCCCTCCTTCCAACGCACTGCCATCACCCCTCATGTTCTCTCCCCCACACACACACACACACACAGCCACAGCACACACCGCACTACACACACAAACACACACACACACACACACACACAAGTACATCCACAGACAGCCCCCTCCACCCCTGGAGATGAAAGGCCCCAGCATGGCCTATAGTAGAAGGCTCCTGATCTCATGGAATGTCAGTGAGAGCGTCATAGGTCTGCATGGGTCTCCTGGTGTCTGGATTGTTCCATGAGATGTCCCTGTCACTCTTGCTCTGTCTGTCTCTCTCTTTTTGGGTTCCTTTATTTCCACCCACTTTCTATTATATAGTTATTTACAAACACACACACACACACACACACACACACACACACACACACACACACACACACAACACACACACACACACACACACACACACACACACACACACCCACAAGCCCACATGTCTGGATGTCTGGATGTCTGGAGGTCTGTATGTCTGGAGCTCTGGAGCTCTGGAGCTCTGGGGGTCTGTGTGTGTCCGTGTGTGTCGATTACACACACTGGCCACCACAGTTATGACGGCGTTCCCTTCCTGATGCATGACTCCACCCTGCGGAGGACTACGGATGTGGGCGAGGTGTTCCCCAACCGCAGCCTGCAGGACGCCTCCATGTTCACCTGGGCGGAGCTACAGCAGCTCAACGCAGGAGCCTGGTTCCTCTCGGTGAGACACACAAGGTTTGGGGTTTCATATTAGGGTTAGGGTTTCATATTAGGGTTAAGGTTTTAGGATTAGCATTTCATATAAGGATTAGGGTTTCATATTGGGGTTTGGTTTTAGGGTTAGGATTTCTTATTCGGGTTAGGGTTTTATATTAGGGTTAGGGTTTCACATTTGGGTTAGGGTTTCAAAATAATTATTAGTTATTAAACCCTTGGTTTTAGGTTTAGGGTTTCATGTTCGGGTTTCATATTAGTGTTCGGGTTTCATATTAGGCTTAGGGTTTCATATGAGGGTTTGGCTTTAGGGTTCATATTAGGATTTAGTTTAAGTGTTAGGATTTCATATTCAGGTTTCATGTGATATATTTCATATTCTTTCTGCCATCCTCCCCCACCCTCCCCTCCCTCTCTCCTCCCCCCAGAGCGATCCGTTCGGGACGGGCTCCTCCCTGAGCGAGAGCGAGCGCTCCAGCATCCAGAACCAGTCCATCCCTTCCCTGGCCCAGTTCCTGGAGGTGGCGGCAGACAGTGGCAGGCTGGTGCTGTTTGACCTGCGCAGGCCACCGTCCGGCCACCCTTACAACGTCTCCTACATCAACACCACCCTGCAGGTGGTCCTCACCCACATCAACTCCTCACAGGTCGGCCATCTTGACTTATTATTGGTTCGTTTCTTCAAGCTTGAATGGACAATACAAAGTTTTTTTTTATTCCCTCAAACCAATCAACCAGACAACTTCCAATTCAATGCAAATGTTGTTGAAATATTTTCATTTATTTTGTGATGAACAAACGGAAACATTGTAATTTGCTAAAACATACTGGATATATACACCATGCATGTTTGTGGAACTTTGCGACATTGTTCTTGGTACATTAGAAATTACCATCAACCATTTGTTTAAATGTGTGTGTATTTGTTCAAGTTCATGCATCTAAATTCATCTCTATTGCATGTGTGTGTGTGTCTGTGTGTTGGTGTGTGAGTGTATGACTGTGTGTGGGTGACTCTGTGTGACTCTGTGTGTGTGTGTGTCTGTGTGTGTGTGTGTGTGTGTGTGTTGTGTCTGTGTGCATGCGTGTGTGTGGTGTGTGTGTGTGTGTGTGGTGTGTTTCTGAGGACGGGGAGCTGGTCCAGGCCGCGGACCCAGAGCTGCAGCAGGTGTCGGCGGAGAATTTCAACAACATTTGCATTGAATTGGAAGTTGTCTGGTTGATTGGTTTGAGGGAATAAAAAAAAACTTTGTGTTGTCCATTCAAGCTTCAAGAAACGAACCAATAATAAGTCAAGATGGCCGACCTGCGAGGAGTTGATGTGGGTGAGGACCACCTGCAGGGTGGTGTTGATGTAGGAGACGTTGTAAGGGTGGCCGGACGGTGGCCTGCGCAGGTCAAACAGCACCAGCCTGCCACTGTCTGCCGCCACCTCCAGGAACTGGGCCAGGGAAGGGATGGACTGGTTCTGGATGCTGGAGCGCTCGCTCTCGCTCAGGGAGGAGCCCGTCCCGAACGGATCGCTCTGGGGGGAGGAGAGAGGGAGGGGAGGGTGGGGGAGGATGGCAGAAAGAATATGAAATATATCACATGAAACCCGAATATGAAATCCTAACACTTAAACTAAATCCTAATATGAACCCTAAAGCCAAACCCTCATATGAAACCCGAAGCCTAATATGAAACCCGAACACTAATATGAAACCCGAACATGAAACCCTAAACCTAAAACCAAGGGTTTAATAACTAATAATTATTTTGAAACCCTAACCCAAATGTGAAACCCTAACCCTAATATAAAACCCTAACCCGAATAAGAAATCCTAACCCTAAAACCTTAACCCTAATATGAAACCCTAACCCTAATATGAAACCCCAAACCTTGTGTGTCTCACCGAGAGGAACCAGGCTCCTGCGTTGAGCTGCTGTAGCTCCGCCCAGGTGAACATGGAGGCGTCCTGCAGGCTGCGGTTGGGGAACTGTTAGTGTTCGAAATGAGTGTGGATGAGTGTGTGTGTGTGTGTGTGTGGTGTGTGTGTGTGTGCTGTGAGTGTGTGAGGTGTGTGTGTGTGGTGTGTGTGTGTGTGTGTGTGTGTGTGTGTGTGTGTGTGTGTGTGTTGGTGGATGTGTGTGTGTGTGTGTGTGTTGTGTGGGGTGGTTGGAAGAGAGGAGGAGAGGAGGGAGAGAAAGGGTGGAGAGAAGGAGGGGGAGAGAGGAGGGAGCGAGAGAGAGGAGAGAGGGAGAGAGAGAGGAGAGAGGGAAGAAGGGGAGGGGTGAGAATATGTATTCTATATGTATTCTACATTGTATAAACACCGGGAATCTCAAGAAGGGGTGGTTCACACACCTCGTTTTTCAATCTTTGACGTGTCCGAAAACCACACGACTTGTATGATGGGTGGATGTAAACCCGGCGGATGGGAGCATCACCCACAGCTTCCAGCTGAAGAGCGCCTACGACTGCAGCCTGATGCCCTTCACCAACTACACCTATGACTTCAAGGTGAGGCTCAGATGCCGTGTTAGGGGTCAGAAGGTAGACGGTGTGCTTAACATGAGTACTGAGCTGTCCCCCTGCTCTCCACAGGGGGTGATCGACTACATCTTCTCCTCCCGGACCCACCTCACCACGCTGGGTGTGCTGGGCCCGCTGGACACCCAGTGGCTCCAGGACAACAGCATCCTGGGCTGCCCCCACCCCCACATCCCCTCAGACCACTTCTCCCTGCTGGCCCAGCTGGAGCTAGCCCCGCCCCTGACACACCCCCTCAACGGCCTGCACATGCCCGTGCACAGGTAGTGCCCCCTGACCCCTCCCCATCCTTCCCCGCCCACCACTCTCTCTCGCCTGCACATGCCCGTGCACAGGTAGTGCCCCCTGACCCCTCCCCCTCCCTCTACAGGACGCTGTCAGCCAATCACTACTCTCCCCCTCAGACCCCCCCCAATCCCCAACACACACACACACGCACCACAAGGGTTGAGTATGGGCCTGTTTTTGCACATTGACGGATTGTTTTTTTTATCTGATTGGACAATCATCATCCCATCGTCATGACACTGGATGCACATGCGGAATTCTGTTGCCTTGGTAACCAGCATCACCTTGGAGTCCATCCTCCTGCACCCTAGGAGCTAACTGCTGCTACTAATTAGCGGGTCACACTATGCTATGTGGAGGTGGGGTTGAAGGTCATGTAGCCCACTACCAGTAGATCTTCCTTTTCTGCACCTTGACACCTAGGGCATGGGTTAGGGTCCCGATTCTTAGATGCCCTCCGTCCCTAACCCCGACCTTTCACCTCACCACGGCAAGCTCCTCCGTTGTTTTTGCTTAAAAAAAAAAAAATTATTGTCATTGAAAGATATGTGTTATATGATATATAGCTATATAATATATATACATGATATATGCAGTGCTGCCATGGCAATCACTATTAGCTTTAAAATGGGTTTCCTGGCAGCTCATTGGCCAAAGAGTCTTCTCACCTGGAAGTTAAGTGTCTTCGAACCGGGCCGTTAAGTGTCTTCTAACTGAGAGGCTGGAAGACTAAAGATAATTTATTAAAGTGAGAGAAGCGGGAGAATATTCCCTCCCAATTTATGCACCTTCAGGTGAGGGTGGTGGATGTTGGCAGTAACCGTAGTAACCTTAAAGTAACCTGAGAATACCTGCGTGTGCCCGACCTTGACCTGTTCCCACGGTAACTCAGGGCCTTCTCCCAGTGATGTCTTGAAGCCACAACGATCTCTTCTAGTCCACCATGCACTAGGCATGAACTCACTGGTTCTCCTAAATCAAGTGCTTATGGTCAGCGCTTAACGCCAGACCATCAGGAGACTGTTACGTACGAGCAGCAGTCTTCTCTATATCTCTCTCTTTGAAGAGCTCCATCCAGAACCTGACGGACAGACACATCCGCAGGCTCAACCTGCACTACAGCTCCATGTCCCAGCAGCAGATCAGGTACCGTGCCCGGGGTGGAAGGTGTGGGGCTGGCAGTAGCTCAGGAGGTATAAGAGCGGTTGTCTGGCAACAGGAAGGTTGCTGGTTCGATCCCCGGGCTCCCCTCCTCCTAGCTAAGTGTGGAGGTGTCCCTGAGCAAGACACCACCTAACCCTACCTGCTCCTGACGTGTTGGTTGTTACCTTGCATGGTTGCACACCGTGTGGGTGAATGTGAGGCAACTGTAAATTTGGATGAAACTGTCAAAACCACGCCCTTCTCAATACTAATCGACTTGGTGTGCGAGGACAACGATGAAATCAGGAAGGAAGAGAACATTCGAGAAGCAAAAAGAAGATATTCTGATAAACCGACACGCAATTCTTCTTTCTGTGCTCGTGAGTTTCACATTTGGGCTTGCCAGTGGGATATTTTTAACCTTGTGTTTTGGCGCCCTCTAGTTTTGACATTGATGTGACGCCGTGTGTGTGTGTGTGTGTGTGTGTGTGTGTGTGTGTGCGTGTGTGTGTGTGTGTGTGTGTGTGTGTGCGCGTGCGTGTGTGCGTCTTATCTGTCTCTCTGCTGGGTGCTGGATGATTGACAGCCATTTTAATCAAAAAAAAAGACATCATCCTTGCCACCGATTCATCCCACTTTTTCTATCCCACTTTTTCTGCGGTTCACTTCGCCCTCTCAGGATCCTATTACTTCAGACTCCCTCTCTGCCTCTCTCCCCTCGTCCTCCTCCCCCTCCCCTCTCTCCTGGACTCACCTCCCTCCCTCCTCCCTCCTCCCTCCTCCCTCTGGGCCCGTGGATCTCTCCCTCCCTCCTTGCTTTTAAGACTTGTCTCAATTCCTGTTTCAATTCAACTCAACGCGCTTTAACAAATGTGAATGTTGAAAATGAATAGAGCACATCCTCTGTCGGCTGTGTTCTGTATGATGTGTGTGTGTGTGTGTGTGTGCTGTGTGTGTGTGTGTGTGTGTGTGTGTGTGTGTGTTGGTGGTGTGTGTGTGTGTGTGTGGTGTGGTGTGTGTGTGTGTGTGTCTCTCTCACTCTCACACTCCCACGCTCTCTCTTATTCCCCTCCAGTCATCTTAACAGGCTGTATGGCTTTATAGCGATGTGGATGTGGAAAATGATATATTGATAGCTTAATCTTTCTCTCCGTCTCTATTCATGCTGTTCTCACATTAGCTCGCTGTAATGATATGAATTCCACCCCGGGCACGGTACCTGATCTGCTGCTGGGACATGGAGCTGTAGTGCAGGTTGAGCCTGCGGATGTGTCTGTCCGTCAGGTTCTGGATGGAGCTCTTCTCCGCCGACACCTGCTGCAGCTCTGGGTCCGCGGCCTGGACCAGCTCCCGGTCCTCAGAGGGCAGCCACAGCACCTACACACACACACACACACACACAGAGACACACACAGACACAGACACAGACAGACACACACACACACACACACACACAGACACACACACACACAGAGTCACACAGAGTCACCCACACACAGTCATACACTCACACACCAACACACAGACACACACACACATGCAATAGAGATGAATTTAGATGCATGAACTTGAACAAATACACACACATTTAAACAAATGGTTGATGGTAATTTCTAATGTACCAAGAACAATGTCGCAAAGTTCCACAAACATGCATGGTGTATATATCCAGTATGTTTTAGCAAATTACAATGTTTCCGTTTGTTCATCACAAAATAAATGAAAATATTTCAACAACATTTGCATTGAATTGGAAGTTGTCTGGTTGATTGGTTTGAGGGAATAAAAAAAAACTTTGTGTTGTCCATTCAAGCTTCAAGAAACGAACCAATAATAAGTCAAGATGGCCGACCTGCGAGGAGTTGATGTGGGTGAGGACCACCTGCAGGGTGGTGTTGATGTAGGAGACGTTGTAAGGGTGGCCGGACGGTGGCCTGCGCAGGTCAAACAGCACCAGCCTGCCACTGTCTGCCGCCACCTCCAGGAACTGGGCCAGGGAAGGGATGGACTGGTTCTGGATGCTGGAGCGCTCGCTCTCGCTCAGGGAGGAGCCCGTCCCGAACGGATCGCTCTGGGGGGAGGAGAGAGGGAGGGGAGGGTGGGGGAGGATGGCAGAAAGAATATGAAATATATCACATGAAACCCGAATATGAAATCCTAACACTTAAACTAAATCCTAATATGAACCCTAAAGCCAAACCCTCATATGAAACCCGAAGCCTAATATGAAACCCGAACACTAATATGAAACCCGAACATGAAACCCTAAACCTAAAACCAAGGGTTTAATAACTAATAATTATTTTGAAACCCTAACCCAAATGTGAAACCCTAACCCTAATATAAAACCCTAACCCTAAAACCAAACCCTGATATGGAACCCTAACCCCAATATGAAACCCCAACCCTAATGTGAAACCCAAACCCTAAAACCAAACCCTGATATGGAACCCTAAACCTAATATGAAACCTCAACCCTGATATGAAACCCTAAGCCTTGTGTGTCTCACCGAGAGGAACCAGGCTCCTGCGTTGAGCTGCTGTAGCTCCGCCCAGGTGAACATGGAGGCGTCCTGCAGGCTGCGGTTGGGGAACACCTCGCCCACATCCGTAGTCCTCCGCAGGGTGGAGTCATGCATCAGGAAGGGAACGCCGTCATAACTGTGGAGGCCAGTGTGTGTGTGTGTGTGAGGACATTGTGTGTGTGTGTGTGAGAGAGGGGTGTGTGTATGTGTGAGGAGTGTGTGTGTGT
>PIJE02003697.1:32500-35252 GCA_002895965.2 Coryphaenoides rupestris | reverse complement strand
ACGTACTATGGTGGAGCAGTGTTCAAAAATTGGTAATGATCTGTCGTGGAAGTTAGAATGATAGTAGGGATCGATGACCGTTGGATCGCGGTGGGTATGAAGAATGAGTTACGATTGTATAATTGTTGGCGCGTTGGTGCTAACCTCTCAGCACCCTGCTAACCCCTCAGTGCTAACCTCAGCACCCTGCTAACCCCTCAGCACCCTGCTAACCCCTCAGCACCCTGCTAACCCCTCAGCACCCTGCTAACCTCTCAGCACCCTGCTAACCCCTCAGCACCCTGCTAACCCCTCAGCACCCTGCTAACCCCTCAGCACCCTGCTAACCCCTCAGCACCCTGCTAACCCCTCAGCACCCTGCTAACCCCTCAGCACCCTGCTAACCCCTCAGCACCCTGCTAACCCCTCAGCACCCTGCTAACCTCTCAGCACCCTGCTAACCCCTCAGCACCCTGCTAACCCCTCAGCACCCATCACCCTGCTAACCCCTCAGCACCCTGCTGAGGTCTCTGGAGGAGGACCTTGGGCCTCCTGGTCTCCTCCCGCTGGTTTGGGGGATCTCTTCTCTCCTAGTTTCTGTGGCTAAGGGCCGGACTAGTGGACTAGTGGACTAGTGCGTGTACCATGAGGGTAGCCTGGTCTCCACTCAGGTCGGCGGCGGGGCAGATCTCAGATATGTACGCCTGCTTCGCCGCAATGAGGTCCTTCTTCTCCTGAACCAGCCAGTTGGCAGCGATGGACAGTATCAAGCTCTGGAGGACAGACGGCTGTTAGCTTAGCGCAGGGAACCACACACCTCACAAGGTTCTCCCTAAACACTGAACTCTGTGGTGTTCTCTATCGAGGGAACAAGCGAGCCATCCTGACCACCGGCTCTGCTCCACCACTAGGTGGCAGCATCATGTTGAGGAGGATGAGGTCCGAGGAAGTGTAGAGTAGAGCTATTCCTGGACCAACAAGCCCAGCATGAAGGGGGGGGTCTTGGCACGTTGTCGTGGAAACACAAGCTGTCCTACAGAGATCCTGATCAGTCAACCTCAGCAGACCATCATGTTTACTACATTTACTTTTACTGCTGCAGACACCAAGGGAAAGATAACCCCTAACCCCTACCTGCTCCTTAATGACCTGTCTCTGTACTGTCTAACCCCTACCTGCTCCTTAATGACCCGTCTCTGTACTGTCTAACCCCTACCTGCTCCTTAATGACCCGTCTCTGTACCGTCTAACCCCTACCTGCTCCTTAATGACCCGTCTCTGTACCGTCTAACCCCTACCTGCTCCTTAATGACCCGTCTCTGTACCGTCTAACCCCTACCTGCTCCTTAATGACCCGTCTCTGTACTGTCTAACCCCTACCTGCTCCTTAATGACCCGTCTCTGTACTGTCTAACCCCTACCTGCTCCTTAATGACCCGTCTCTGTACTGTCTAACCCCTACCTGCTACTGTAGTATTGTGTATATTGTGATCCCAGTCCTGGCCAGTCCTTCATTTCACTGCACATTAAACTTCTAAAATAAAATGTGATGACCGACAAACATCTGATGAAACGATGACTAAACTAAACTCAGGCAGACATAAATAGACAGGCAGAGAGACAGACAGACAGGCAGAGAGACAGACAGACAGGCAGAGAGACAGACAGACAGGCAGAGAGACAGACAGACAGGCAGAGAGACAGACAGACAGGCAGAGAGACAGACAGACAGGCAGAGAGACAGACAGACAGGCAGAGAGACAGACAGACAGGCAGAGAGACAGACAGACAGGCAGAGAGACAGACAGACAGGCAGAGAGACAGACAGACAGGCAGAGAGACAGACAGACAGGCAGAGAGACAAACAGACAGGCAGAGAGACAGACAGACAGGCAGAGAGACAGACAGACAGGCAGAGAGACAAACAGACAGGCAGAGAGACAGACAGACAGGCAGAGAGACAGACAGACAGGCAGAGAGACAAACAGACAGGCAGAGAGACAGACAGACAGGCAGAGAGACAGACAGACAGGCAGAGAGACAGACAGACAGGCAGAGAGACAGACAGACAGGCAGAGAGACAGACAGACAGGCAGAGAGACAGACAGACAGGCAGAGAGACAGACAGACAGGCAGAGAGACAGACAGACAGGCAGAGAGACAGACAGACAGGCAGAGAGACAGACAGACAGGCAGAGAGACAGACAGACAGGCAGAGAGACAGAAACAGACAGGCAGAGAGACAGACAGACAGGCAGAGAGACAGACAGACAGACGTACCTTCAGGTGTTGCCTGCGGCTAGAATGCATCTTTTTCCTGTGGTGGAGAAGAACAACATGGAGGTTAGGAGGAACACGGAGGTTAGGAGGAACACGGAGGTTAGGAGGAACACGGAGGTTAGGAGGAACACGGAGGAACACGGAGGTTAGGAGGAACACGGAGGTTAGGAGGAACACGGAGGAACACGGAGGAACACGGAGGTTAGGAGGAACACGGAGGAACACGGAGGAACACGGAGGTTAGGAGGAACACGGAGGAACACGGAGGTTAGGAGGAACACGGAGGTTAGGAGGAACACGGAGGTTAGGAGGAACACGGAGGAACACGGAGGTTAGGAGGAACACGGAGGTTAGGAGGAACACGGAGGTTAGGAGGAACACGGAGGTTAGGAGGAACACGGAGGTTAGGAGGAACACGGAGGTTAGGAGGAACACGGAGGAACACGGAGGTTAGGAGGAACACGGAGGTTAGGAGGAACACGGAGGTTAGGAG
>PIJE02003697.1:0-27500 GCA_002895965.2 Coryphaenoides rupestris | reverse complement strand
CTACACTATACTGTAACACTCTAACAACATACTACACTATACTGTAACACACTAACAACATACTACACTATACTGTAACACAGGGTGCTTAGAGGTTAGCAGGGTGCTGAGGGGTTAGCAGGGTGATGGGTGCTGAGGGGTTAGCAGGGTGCTGAGGGGTTAGCAGGGTGCTGAGAGGTTAGCAGGGTGCTGAGGGGTTAGCAGGGTGCTGAGGGGTTAGCAGGGTGCTGAGAGGTTAGCAGGGTGCTGAGGGGTTAGCAGGGTGCTGAGGGGTTAGCAGGGTGCTGAGGGGTTAGCAGGGTGCTTAGGGGTTAGCAGGGTGCTGAGAGGTTAGCAGGGTGCTGAGGGGTTAGCAGGGTGCTGAGGGGTTAGCAGGGTGCTGAGAGGTTAGCAGGGTGCTGAGGGGTTAGCAGGGTGCTGAGGGGTTAGCAGGGTGCTGGGTGCTGAGGGGTTAGCAGGGTGCTGAGGGGTTAGCAGGGTGCTGAGGGGTTAGCAGGGTGCTGAGGGGTTAGCAGGGTGCTGGGTGCTGAGGGGTTAGCAGGGTGCTTGATGCTACATGGACAGAGGTAGAATAGTAGAATGGTAGCATAAACAAGCAACACAAAGATTCAGGAACGGACGGACTTGGCAGAAATGGAAAATAATGTTCATAACAATGTTTTAATTTGTGTATAATTACCTGAAACTAAGAATCAGCGTTTTATCTTGAATGCGCCCCTCATATGTGCATGGTTGGCCCTCAGGGGGCGCTAGTGAGAACCTGAGGTGTGGTCCAGGCTACTCCATACTTTACTCATCCTGAGGCTGAAGGCTCCTCACCGGCTAAATACCAACTCTGTGTGTGAACAGGAAACCTGCAAGAAGATGCAGGCTATTATTGACAGAATTGATGAGGAGAGGTACGATGCTGAGGCCAAAGTAGGCAAGGCCAACAAAGAGGTAAAAACACCTTCCCCGCGACCGCACCCACTTCCCATCACCACACCCACTTACATCGTGGCCACGCCCACTTCCACATGACCACACCCACTTACACATGACCACACCCACTTCCCCATGACCACACCCACTTCACCAACATCGACACCTCTGTTGTCTTCACGAGCATCGGCACCATTAATACCCCTGCCCTCCCCTCTCCCAGATTGACGACCTGAAGATTAAGGTGGTGGAAGTGGCTGGCGTGAAGAAGCCTGCTCTGAAGAAGGTCCGCATGTCTGCTGATGCCATGCTGAAGGCCCTGCTGGGCTCCAAACACACTGTCAACTTCGACCTCAGAGCCAACCTCAAGCAGGTCAAGAAGGAGGTCAAGGAGGAGGTGAGTGGTCGCCGGAGGAGAACCATCATGCTTGATCTGTGCTGGGTGGCAGAAGGAAGCTCTGAAATGTCCCTCTGTGTCCCCCTTAGCCTGCGGAGGCTGCGGGAGACTGGCGTAAGAACATTGAGGACAAGGCTGACAAGAAGAAGATGTTCGAGACGTCCTAAACGACACTTTTCCCATTTGACTGTTCTGGGCTTTCGTCACGTTTCCGTTGGACAGTATTGGCGTCCGTAGTCGTGGTTGTACAGACTGACGTGTCTTCTGTCTGATTAAAGCCTCAAATGTCCTCCTGTTCTGTTGTTGATGTTGGCGTGGCAGAGATGCTGATGTTCCTGTGACACTCATAAAGAAACTGTTGTGATTTTCAGCCTGTCATGGACATCTTGATTTGGTTTGCTCAACGCACTGAAACACAGGTTTTACTAAATCAGACCTGTTACTTCCATTTAAGTCTCAGTCTCAGACACGCAAGTCTGGGACCAGACCACAACGCTATATCCAAAAATGTATTTGAACTAAACTGATTTAGTACACAAACCAGGTGTGTTCTTGTATAGGGGTAGTAAACAGTGCTACGGTCTCTAGTCTTTGCTGTAATGTTTGTTATCCGAGGTACTGCCGAGAGGATGAGCAACCCTTGGGGACGTCCCTGGCCGTGGTTCAGGTCCCTCTAGGTCTCACCATCTTGGCTTTTGGAGGCTTCATTGTGAATTATTTGATTCCTTTGTCGCTTTTTATTTAGATTTGCTTCTTCTTAACAGTTGGTCCGAGTTTAGCTGCCACTAGATAACTTCTAGCAGGAGTTTAAATGTACCACAACAACCCCGGCACACATCTCCAGAGGACCTCAAGAACCCTTCTAAGTGAGCAACAACCAGAACAACGTCAGGACTAGTGGGCATAAAGATGAGCTGAATACCTGATACTGAGCCCTACAACTATGAACCTATGACGACCTGACTAGGACCTGATCCATAACTTAATGTTTCAACTTTAAGACTCACGCAATACAATACAAAGAAGAAACATTCATCGTGTGAAAGGTGAGCAAAACAAATCTTCCTGTGTGTCTGTTGTGTCTGTTGTGTTGACTGTTTGTGTCTGTTGTGTGTTACTGTTTGTGTCTGTTGTGTGTTACTGTTTGTGTCTGTTGTGTGTTACTGTTTGTGTCTGTTGTGTGTTACTGTTTGTGTCTGTTGTGTGTTACTGTTTGTCTGTTGTGTCTGTTGTGTGTTATCAGGGCACTCTACATTTATTATTCTATTGTTTTTATTCAATACCATTGCTTATTTTTTTACTGTACATGTATTGTACTGTACATGTATTGTACTGTACATGTATTATACTGTTCATGTAATTCAATTCAATTCAATTTTATTTGTATAGCCCTGAATCACAAGACAGTCTCAAAGGGCTTTACAGGCCAGATTGTTATGGGCCAAACGTGATTGATGACACACCCCCCCCCCCCCCCTAGCCCCGCCCCCCTAAGGGCAAGAAACGACTCCCTTAATTAACAAGGAAGAAATCTCGAGGAGGAACCTCAGAGTGGGGGATCCCTCCTTCCAGGGATGGTTCAGAGTGCAATGGGTGTCATACGGGCATTTAAAAACAGGGGTAACAAAGCATGACAAAATGCAAATGACAAAGTACAAATAGTAAATGAAGTAATAATAATAATAATAATAATAATGTGATGGGGTGCTGGCTGGAGAGCAAGCTGGTAGCCGTCAGGTGAGGTGGCCAGGTATCCAGTCACGATCACAGCAGCACCCTAGATAATGGAGACAACATGAAGGTTAGATGGAGCACAGTAAGCAGGGAACATACAAGTATCCTCAGACCTAGTACCCATCGGCAGCTAGGGTAGGCTAGTGCTAACGGTATTGATTTAGCTGTAAATTAGAGGGGCACTCCTAGCAGCCAAAGGCGAGGGTAAATAGGTGGGTTTTTAGTCTCGCCTTAAATATATCAGCAGAGTCAGCCTCCCTGATTACAGGCGGCAGACTGTTCCACAGACAGGGCGCTCGATAAGAGAACGCCCTGTTTCCTGCTGATTTTTTATTTACTTTTGGAATTGATAAAAGGCCAGCTCCTGAGGACCGGAGCGGCCGAGAAGGACAATAGGGAACAATAAGGTCCTTCAGGTACAATGGTGCGGACCCATGCAGGGTCTCGTAGGTAAGAAGTAGCACCTTAAAATCTGATCTGGCATTTATTGGGAGCCAGTGGAGGGAAGTGAGAATAGGAGTAATGTGGTCAAACTTCGTAGTTCTCGTTAAAAGTCTAGCAGCAGCGTTCTGTACGAGCTGGAGGCTTTTTGTAGTAGAGCTCGGCAGGCCAGAGAACAGTGCATTACAGTAATCCAGTCTGGATGATATAAATGCATGGATGAGTGTCTGCGTCCGCAGCGGATAGCATTGGTCTGATCTTGGCAATGTTTCTAAGATGAAAGAAAGCAGTTCTGGTGATACTTTTGACATGCTGATCCAAAGAGAGCGTAGGAGCAAGCAGAACACCAAGATTCTTGATGCAGGAGCTTTGGGCAATAGTGGATCCCTCAAGGCAGAGTGTGACGTCATCAAGTTGTGATTGTTTATGCTTCGGGCTGAAGATAATCATCTCAGTTTTCCCCGTGTTAAGCTGCAAGTAATTTTGGGACATCCATCTTTTGATTGCAGCGAGGCAGGATTCAACCTTTTGGATCTGTTGGAGCCGGGGGGAGTCTTTTGATCCAATGGGAATGTAGATTTGGGTGTCGTCCGCATAGCCGTGAAAGCTAATGCCAAAGCTGCGAATAATATCGCCAAGAGGGAGCATGTAAATTGCAAAGAGCAGTGGACCAAGGACCGACCCCTGGGGAACACCAAAGCTTAAGTTGCAATGCTTCGATTTTGATCCTTTGCAGACAACAAATTGTGTTCTGTCTGAGAGGTAGGATCTAAACCAGTGAAGAGCAGTGCCTTTGATGCCGACGTAGTGTTCGAGACGCTCAAGGAGGATGCGATGGTCAATTGTGTCAAAAGCGGCGCTGAGGTCAAGCAACACCATCAGGGAGCTTGCATTGCTGTCCATGCTAAGGAGGAGATCGTTTACCACTCTGGTCACATCGGTTTCAGTAGAGTATAGGCTCCTGAAACCAGACTGAAATGGTTCAAATAAGTTGTTTGCCATCAGATGATTGATGATTTGGCTAGCTACAATTCTTTCCAATACTTTAGAGAGGAAAGGAAGGTTAGAGATGGGCCGATAGCTGCTGAGAGCTTCGGGGTCGAGGCCAGGCTTCTTGAGTAGAGGTTTTACCACAGCACACTTAAAGCTAGAGGGAACTGAGCCTGTCGACAATGATAGGTTCATGATGTTGAGCAGAGCCGTTCCAACCGTTGGGAAAAGTTCTTTTAGAACCTTGGTAGGGACGGGGTTGAGGAAACAGGTAGTCTGTTTAGATGCCTGTGTTAGCTTGTCAAGCTCATCCAACGAGATTGTGCTAAACTGCTGGAAAGTAGCTTCAGGGAGAATACGTGGCGCCGCACCTGACGAATGTTCAGGATGAGTGGTGAGAGACGCATCAATGTCTTTCCTAATTGATTCGATCTTGTGATCAAAGAACTCCAGGAAGTTGCTCGCTGAGAGGGAGGAGTCCAAGTTGTGAGGTTGTTTTTGCAGGTTGTATTATACTGTACATGTATTATACTGTACATGTATTATACTGTACATGTATTATACTGTTCATGTATTATACTGTACATGTATTATACTGTTCATGTATTATACTGTACATGTATTATACTGTACATGTATTATACTGTTCATGTATTATACTGTACATGTATTATACTGTACATGTATTATACTGTTCATGTATTATACTGTTCATGTATTATACTGTATCATGTATTATACTGTACATGTATTATACTGTACATGTATTATACTGTACATGTATTATACTGTACATGTATTATTGGATTGTTTTTATTCTAATGTTGTTGGTATTTTTGAGCAACCTCTGGCACAAGAATATCCAGTGGGATGAATAAAGTTCTGTCTTGTCTTATCTTACCGTCTGTTGTGTCTGTTGTGTTACTAATGGTGTTCCTTACTATTGTGTCCCCTGTCAGGGTCCTGCAGCCGACTGCAGGAAGCCAAGTCTTCCAGTCCTCTCAATGTGAGTCTCTGCTCGTGGTTCCTGAGGCTGTGTTCCTAGCACTGTTATTCTGCTGCTGTGGTACCCTGAGACTGTAGACCCCGTCATTAGAACCTCGTCTGTAGACCCCATCTGTAGACCCCGTCTGTAGAACCAGTCTGTAGACCCCGTCATTAGAACCTCGTCTGTAGACCCCGTCTGTAGACCCCGTCATTAGAACCTCGTCTGTAGACCCCGTCTGTAGACCCCGTCTGTAGACCCCGTCATTAGAACCTCGTCTGTAGACCCCGTCTGTAGACCCCGTCTGTAGAACCCGTCATTAGAACCTCGTCTGTAGACCCCGTCATTAGAACCTCGTCTGTAGACCCCGTCTGTAGACCCCATCTGTAGACCCCGTCATTAGAACCTCGTCTGTAGACCCCGTCTGTAGAACCAGTCTGTAGACCCCATCATTAGAACCTCGTCTGTAGACCCCGTCTGTAGAACCAGTCTGTAGACCCCGTCATTAGAACCTCGTCTGTAGACCCCGTCTGTAGAACCAGTCTGTAGACCCCGTCTGACCCCGTCAGAGCTTTATCAATTAATTCTATTCCCCCCCTGCTAGGACCCTGGTCCACCTCCCCCCCACCAGCAGGACTAACCCCCCCACCAGCAGGACTAACCCCCCCACCAGCAGGACTCCCCCTCCCCGGCTGCAGGAGTGCTGAGGCGTCTGTCCAGGTGTCACAAACCAGTCCAGTTTGCAGGATTTACGAGGACCCTGCATGTATTTCCGGCGCGAAGCGTTTCATTGGTTTAATTCTCACCTCATTACCATAAAGAGCACATTCTGGAGAACAGAGAAGCACATATATATACTACTACTACTACTACTACTACTACTACTACGAATTGTACTACTGCTACTGCTGCTGCTGCTGCTGCCAGTGTCCTCATAAACCCTCCAGCTCTCCTCACGTCATCCAAGGTGAGAAACTCTTTGCTATTGATCGCTTTCCTATTGATCAGGTCATCTTGATCAGAACCACCAGGCGTGTCTGTGTATCAAAGTATGTCCTTGTACACAAGTGCAGTTTAGTTTCAGATATATTTGTATAAAAGGCACAGTAGTACAGCATGGTACTGTAGTACAACATGATACTCTAATAGTACAATATAGTACTGGAGTACAACATGGTTACAACTATTAACTAATCACCTAACTAGTCCTGACTTAACTAATGACCTAAAGTGTGTAGTGACCAACTAGTGCTAACTATTAACTAATCACCTAACTATTAACTAATCACCTAACTATTTTCCAGAACAACTTTGTATTTGTAGTTTTGAGCCCCCCCCCCCCCGCCCCCCCCCCATCACTGCTTCACATAAAGGACTTTCAAAAGTGTCTCGAGTGACCTTTGACCCCCAGCTCAAATTAGCCAGCCACCTGCTGCAGGTTTGGACCCCGACCTCCTAGAACCATCCCTCTCACAGACCTCCGTGTAGTAGAATGTAGAAATACGTTACTAGAACCAACCCTCTCACAGACCTCCGTGTAGTAGAATGTAGAAATACGTTATTAGAACCAACCCTCTCACAGACCTCCGTGTAGTAGAATGTAGAAATACGTTACTAGAACCAACCCTCTCACAGACCCCGGTAGTAGAATGTAGAAATACGTTACTAGAACCACCCTCTCACAGACCTCCGTGTAGTAGAATGTAGAAATACGTTACTAGAACCAACCCTCTCACAGACCTCCGTGTAGTAGAATGTAGAAATACGTTACTAGAACCAACCCTCTCACAGACCTCCGTGTAGTAGAATGTAGAAATACGTTACTAGAACCAACCCTCTCACAGACCTCCGTGTAGTAGAATGTAGAAATACGTTATTAGAACCAACCCTCTCACAGACCTCCGTGTAGTAGAATGTAGAAATACGTTATTAGAACCAACCCTCTCACAGACCTCCGTGTAGTAGAATGTAGAAATACGTTATTAGAACCAACCCTCTCACAGACCTCCGTGTAGTAGAATGTAGAAATACGTTACTAGAACCAACCCTCTCACAGACCTCCGTGGAGTAGAATGTAGAAATACGTTATTAGAACCAACCCTCTCACAGACCTCCGTGTAGTAGAATGTAGAAATACGTTATTAGAACCATCCCTCTCACAGACCTCCGTGTAGTAGAATGTAGAAATACGTTATTAGAACCATCCCTCTCACAGACCTCCGTGTAGTAGAATGTAGAAATACGTTACTAGAACCAACCCTCTCACAGACCTCCGTGTAGTAGAATGTAGAAATACGTTATTAGAACCATCCCTCTCACAGACCTCCGTGTAGTAGAATGTAGAAATACGTTATTAGAACCAACCCTCTCACAGACCTCCGTGGAGTAGAATGTAGAAATACGTTATTAGAACCAACCCTCTCACAGACCTCCGTGTAGTAGAATGTAGAAATACGTTATTAGAACCAACCCTCTCACAGACCTCCGTGTAGTAGAATGTAGAAATACGTTATTAGAACCAACCCTCTCACAGACCTCCGTGTAGTAGAATGTAGAAATACGTTATTAGAACCAACCCTCTCACAGACCTCCGTGTAGTAGAATGTAGAAATACGTTATTAGAACCAACCCTCTCACAGACCTCCGTGTAGTAGAATGTAGAAATACGTTATTAGAACCAACCCTCTCACAGACCTCCGGGTAGTAGAATGTAGAAATACGTTATTAGAACCAACCCTCTCACAGACCTCCGTGTAGTAGAATGTAGAAATACGTTATTAGAACCAACCCTCTCACAGACCTCCGGGTAGTAGAATGTAGAAATACGTTATTAGAACCAACCCTCTCACAGACCTCCGTGTAGTAGAATGTAGAAATACGTTATTAGAACCAACCCTCTCACAGACCTCCGTGTAGTAGAATGTAGAAATACGTTATTAGAACCAACCCTCTCACAGACCTCCGTGGAGTAGAATGTAGAAATACATTATTAGAACCAACCCTCTCACAGACCTCCGTGTAGTAGAATGTAGAAATACGTTATTAGAACCAACCCTCTCACAGACCTCCGTGGAGTAGAATGTAGAAATACGTTATTAGAACCAACCCTCTCACAGACCTCCGTGTAGTAGAATGTAGAAATACGTTATTAGAACCAACCCTCTCACAGACCTCCGTGGAGTAGAATGTAGAAATACGTTATTAGAACCAACCCTCTCACAGACCTCCGTGGAGTAGAATGTAGAAATACGTTATTAGAACCAACCCTCTCACAGACCTCCGTGGAGTAGAATGTAGAAATACGTTATTAGAACCATCCCTCTCACAGACCTCCGTGTAGTAGAATGTAGAAATACGTTATTAGAACCAACCCTCTCACAGACCTCCGTGTAGTAGAATGTAGAAATACGTTATTAGAACCAACCCTCTCACAGACCTCCGTGTAGTAGAATGTAGAAATACGTTACTAGAACCAACCCCCTTTTCAGACATTCTCCATTCTGTGATTGACACCTTTTGTCTTTTTCATCTCTTAACGTTCTCCAAGATGTCTGAGTGAGTTTGATGTCATTATTTGGTTTCTTGTGAGATGTTGTTAAGAGATGCAGATCAACATAAGGTCATAAGGTCAGCTGCTGTTGCTTCCTGTAGTCTGGTGACAACAAGGGCATGATGGAGTCGTCCTCTAGCCCCGATTCACTATGTAGGCCTCAGGGCTCCTCTTGCAAGTAGGCTACAGGTAGGCTGTAGGGGTGGAGCCTCCGGGTAGGCTGTAGGGGTGGAGCCTCCGGGTAGGCTGTAGGGGTGGAGCCTACTGGTAGGCTGTAGTCATGTGTTCTGCGTTGTGTTTCAGGGGTAAACGGATGACATCCAGCCGTAGGCACCATCTCAAGGTAAGGAGTGACTGAAACACGTTAGTATTAGAACAGTTAATTAATTATTACATGATTACATAACACAGGTGCCACCCCATGGTACACTACAAGCACACTAGCTACAGGTGTAGCATAAGATGCTAGGCCTTGATGACGGCATTGACAACATAAGCGGCTCAGCAGTACGATGCTCCCAGTATCACAACCTTGGGATGGCCTAACGTTGTAACAGACTGGTCTGCACTGGAGTAACTCAACCAACCTCTAGGTGGCGACAAAACATCAGGGCGAGTTAAAAGTTAGCCTTCTAGCTAGAAGTTAACCTTCTGGATGGATGGATGGATGGATGATGGATGATGGATGGATGATGGATGATGGATGATGGATCAACAGGCAGACGGTGGAACATGAATATTAAACTTGTTGTTTGTTTGTTGTTGTTTTTCCAAGAGTCTGATCCTACAGATCGCTGCTGAATGGCTGGAGCAGGAGGTCAAGGAGGCAGTGGAGGCCAAGGAGGCTTACATGTCTGAGAACTGTCCTGCTCCCGACCTGAGTGGAGACCAGGCCGCTCTGGTGGTAGGCACCCCCGACCCCTGACCTGTAACCCCTGACCTGCGTGGAGACCCTAGTGCTGATCTCTAAACCTTAACCCCTAAACCCTAAACCCTAACCTGGACTGGAGACCAGGACTGGACACACCGCTAACCCTAGCATTAGCTACCCTAAAGCTAACCCTTCCTTAATAAACACTAGCCCTCATGCTAACCCCATAGAACTGATCCCTAATGCTACCATTTAGCTCTAAACACTAATGCTAATATGTAGTGTTAAACCCTAATGCAAACCTTAATACTGCCGTTTAAGGGTAATACTGTCACACTTAGCATAATGCTAGCATAATGCTAACCACAGTGCTAATGTGCTGTTGAGACTCTAAACCAGATGTTGTTCTGTCAGGAAATCTGCAAGAAACTCCAGCAAGCGATCGACAAGATCGATGAGGACCGATACGACACCGAGGCTAAAGTAGAGAAGAGTGACAAGGAGGTACTTATGTACAAAATATATGTACTTATGTACAAAGTATGAACTAGTTATGTACAATGTATCTGTACTAGTTATGTACAATGTATATGTACTAGTTATGTACAATGTATATGTACTAGTTATGTACAATGTATATGTACTAGTTCATCATGAAACATAACCAAGACCTGGCTATGACACCAGCTGGTTCCTAGCACCAGGCTTCTTGTCCTCTGAGGTTGAGGGTTCGAAAATCATCTCCGTAACTCTGCACTAGTTTTTATCATTAACAAACTGAAAGCTAAAAGTTCTTGATGTCCTTCTCTTCACAGATCTCTGACCTGAAGCTGAAGGTGGTGGAGCTGGGAGGCGTGAAGAAGCCCGCTCTGAAGAAGGTCCGCATGTCTGCTGATGCCATGTTGCAGGCCCTGCTGGGAGGCAAACACAAGGTCACCATGGACCTCAGGTCCAACCTCAAGCAGGTCAAGAAGGAGGTCAAGGAGGAGGTGAGGAACCACTTTAATTTACCAGCTGTAGGTCTTCATTGATCTGCCAAAGATGATCCATGTTAGCTGTGGCGTTTAGATTCAAGATTCAAGATGTTTAATTTGATGTTTACTGCAGAAGAACATCTCTTGGGTTCCTCTGGTCCTCCTCCATGTAAGCCTCACCCCTTCAGGGTGGGAGAGGTCATATCAGAGGAGCTGAAGGTCAGAGGAGAGAAACTAAAGAATGTTCTCTCTTCCAGGCGACGGAGGCAGGAGACTGGCGCAAGAACATCGAGGACAAGGCTGACAGGAAGAAGATGTTTGAGACTTCCTAGAGACTCTTCCTCACTTCTGTTTGATGATTTTCTTTTCTCAGTGACACTCTTCTAGGTTTCACTTTTTACCTTTTTCATGGAACTGGAATGTGTTTTTTCCCATTAAATCTTTTGAATAAAGCTTTGAAGTTCTGTGGAGTCTTCTTCAGGGTGTACGTCACGTTCGGTATCTTCAGTCACTTGTGTGTTGAAGAGGGGTCTGGGCCAGGGCTTTAACAGGAAGTGGGTTGTTCAAAGAACTAACCACCGGTGTCAGTGGAGAGCCGACCTGGACCTACCTGGACCGAGTTGGACCGAGTGTTGATCTCTAGCTCCCTCTCTGCTGGATGCCGTCCTCCCTCGAAGATCCAAACTGTGGTTTTATTCTCTGGAGTTTGAGGACGTTTCTTCATGTCTGGTTGTCTTGGTAACCCAGAAGGGTGAGTACATATGCTTTTGCTTCTCAGTCTTTTCTTTTATTGTGTCTCCAACTGTGACAATACATGAAAACTTAACCTCAGAAGATTCAAGCGTCTTCATCAAATGTTTCATGGAGACACTTGACACGGCCTGAGACAAATCCTACTTTTCTAAATGTTCTGGACAGCTTGTATTTAGAAAGAGATGAATGGATGAAGAAGTGAATCCTGAGTGGGTGTGGCGCTCTCTTCCAGGCTATCATTTGGGAGGATGATTGACCGTTAATTGCCAACTGCATGGAAATAATTGTATAAAGAACTGGCCAAATGTTGAAAGACACAGAAAAGTCTGTCTTTGTGTTTGGTATGCTGAGACGTACCGAAGGTTTAAAGTTAGAATGGAAGCAGCCGTTAGTCCGTCGGCCTTCCTCACTGTGCAACCTGAGAAGCCTCTTGTGTCCCTGAGACAACTCCTTCAGACACATTTACGAGCGTAGTTGTGGAGGTATGCTGGTATTTCTGGAGGCGGGTGGCCTATTGGCCTGCAGGTTTCTGCTGCTACCATAAAGAGATCTGTGGTTTGTGCTGACACAACGGCTCACACCCTATATACCCGGGTCCAACTGGCCTGGTTCCGACTCAGAGGGACTCCTGTACGCCGGCCACTAGCCTCCACCTCCTCTCTGAGCAGGTAAGACGCTCCGTCCGGGCTCCCCAGGGCCCACTGGGGAGCAGCTGCTTGGGTATCCAGGGCTGGTCCAGAGGATGCTGCTGTGTCTTGGTGGGCCAACGGATATTTAGTGGTTCAGCAGGACTGCATGTCTTGTGATTATTAATGTGTGATGATTGAAACTCCGTTCTTGTTTTGACATTTAAGAACTTCTTAACTTTTCTACACAGAACAGCTCTAGAGATAGGAATGTAAGTATTAAATATGTTTGATTGGAAGAGGTCAGTTGAAATGTTGACTTACTGTAGTGTACTGTAAGTTACTGACATGAATATCCGTCTTGCTTATTTTAATTCAGTGTAGTGAATGCATCCAGTAATCTGATTTAAGAATATTTACTGATAGTGTATATACTTTGTTTTATGTTCATATTTGTGTACCGTTAAACAGATAATTTATAAGGGGGGTTTGAGAGCTATTATATATATACATGCTTGTATAAAACAATATTATATGTATATTATTAAATAACTATATGGTGTATATTATATGATCCATATTTCTATATCTATTTGTGTGGTGTGTTTGCTAAATCAGGCGTGACTCTGAGTGTCTCAGGATGCTAGCTATAGCGTGCATGGTGCAGTGTGTCTCAGGACGCTAGCTATGGCGTGCATGGCGTCCTGCGTGTCTCAGGACGCTAGCTATGGCGTGCATGGCGTCCTGCGTGTCTCAGGACGCTAGCTATGGCGTGCATGGCGTCCTGCGTGTCTCAGGACGCTAGCTATGGCGTGCATGGCGTCCTGCGTGTCTCAGGATGCTCCACGCTGCAGCATCTGTCGGGGCGTGCAAGGAGTAAACTTCGGCATCTGACCTCTGTCCAGAATTAGCCGGTGTGGTGTCCAGGGCCGCGACCCCGATGCTAGAAACACGGTTCATGTTTCCTCAGCGGCCGAGAGGCCAGAGACTATGAGGGGTGGAAGTAACAAAAATTTATAAATGAATGTGTAATCGATTAAAATGCAATCAAATTAAATACTCACTTGATGATTCAGCAAATTATTGAATTAATTCAGAACCAAACTGAATAAAACATCAATAAAATGAAATAACAATCAAACACATCATTGAAATCAAGACTGGTTTTATCTAATCACCTTGACATTCAATTCAGTGCCTGCAATTCCATTCGCCACCACTTTCATCAGAACGGTGTGTGCTGCATGTGTCAATCACATGACCACGCCCACAGATTTACATCCAGGCTGTCCTAATCGACTGGACAATACTAATCCGTTACATAGACATGGCCTTGAAGTCAAACACACAGCATATAATCCTCCTATCATGTCAACATGTTTTACTCACCGTTTGCCGTTCTGTTTGATGATGCATATCTGACGATCCAAAAGACATGTCCAGTCGATTAGGACAGCCTGGATGTAAATCAGTGGGCGTGGTCATGTGATTGACACATGCAGCACACACCGTTCTGATGAAAGTGGTGGCGAATGGAATTGCAGGCACTGAATTGAATGTCAAGGTGATTAGATAAAACCAGTCTTGATTTCAATGATGTGTTTGATTGTTATTTCATTTTATTGATGATGTTTCATTCAGTTTGGTTCTGAATTAATTAAATCATTTGCTAATTCATCAAGTGATTATTTTATTTGATTGCATTTTAATCAGTTTGGTTCTGAATTAATTAAATCATTTGCTGAATCATCAAGTGACTATTTAATTTGATTGCATTTTAATCGATTACACATTCATTTATTAATTTTTGTTACTTCCACCCCTCATACGAGACGCTCTTAATGTTGGATAATAATCACTTATTCTCTCTCTCTCTCTCTCTCTCTCTCTCTCTCTCTCTCTCTCTCTCTCTGGTTTATTCTAATGGTTTCTGTCTGGTGGCTCTGCATGGTTTTGTGAATCGAGTCCCAGAACCAGCTGGCCGAGGGGGCATCACTCTAGAGTCTCTCTGTGGATGAGGGCTTTGTTATGGAGCGGGTCACTGGGGTCACTGGGGTCACTGTCTTTTAGGTGCTTATGACATTTGAATGCCCTCTTTAGAATTTGGATTATTTATTTATTTCTCTCTCTCTCTCTCTGTCTCTGTCTCTCTCTCTCAACAGTGTACACAACAGACTCCATCATGTCTGAGTAAGGCTTCTTCTCTCCTTGTTGTTTACATGGGCGGTTGCTCAAAATAATAAGTAAATAATGTAACCTAATGTAATGTATTGTAACCTAAGGTAATGTAACCAAAGGTAATGTAACCTAATGTAATGTATTGTAACCTAAGGTAATGTAACCGAAGGTAATGTAACCAAAGGTAATGTAACCTAATGTAATGTATTGTAACCTAAGGTAATGTAACCGAAGGTAATGTAACCTAATGTAATGTATTGTAACCTAAGGTAATGTAACCTAATGTAATGTATTGTAACCTAAGGTAATGTAACCGAAGGTAATGTAACCTAATGTAATGTATTGTAACCTAAGGTAATGTAACCGAAGGTAATGTAACCTAATGTAATGTATTGTAACCTAAGGTAATGTAACCGAAGGTAATGTAACCTAATGTAATGTATTGTAACCTAAGGTAATGTAACCGAAGGTAATGTAACCAAAGGTAATGTAACCTAATGTAATGTATTGTAACCTAAGGTAATGTAACCGAAGGTAATGTAACCTAATGTAATGTATTGTAACCTAAGGTAATGTAACCTAAGGTAATGTAACCAAAGGTAATGTAACCTAATGTAATGTATTGTAACCTAAGGTAATGTAACCGAAGGTAATGTAACCTAATGTAATGTATTGTAACCTAAGGTAATGTAACCGAAGGTAATGTAACCAAAGGTAATGTAACCTAATGTAATGTATTGTAACCTAAGGTAATGTAACCGAAGGTAATGTAACCTAATGTAATGTATTGTAACCTAAGGTAATGTAACCAAAGGTAATGTAACCTAATGTAATGTATTGTAACCTAAGGTAATGTAACCAAAGGTAATGTAACCTAATGTAATGTATTGTAACCTAAGGTAATGTAACCAGGTAATGTAACCTAATGTAATGTAAGGTAATGTAAACTAAGGTAATGTAATCTGTCTCGACAGGGGAAAGAAAATGACATCGAGCCGCAGGCATCATCTGAAGGTAAAGCATTGTGATCTCTATCTGTATATTCTATACATTCTATTCTATACAGGTCTCTCCAGAGTCTGGAGCTAACTCTCTGGTCTCTCCAGAGTCTGGAGCTAACTCTCTGGTCTCTCCAGAGTCTGGAGCTAACTCTCTGGTCTCTCCAGAGTCTGGAGCTAACTCTCTGGTCTCTCCAGAGTCTGGAGCTAACTCTCTCGGTCTCTCCAGAGTCTGGAGCTAACCTGGAGCTAACTCTCTGGTCCTCCTCCAGAGTCTGGGGCTAACTCTCTGGTCTCTCCAGAGTCTGGAGCTAACTCTCTGGTCTCTCAGAGTCTGGGGCTAACTCTCTGGTCTCTCCAGAGTCTGGAGCTAACTCTCTGGTCTCTCCAGAGTCTGGAGCTAACTCTCTGGTCTCTCCAGAGTCTGGAGCTAACTCTCCGGTCTCTCCAGTGTCTGGAGCTACTTCTGGAGCTAATCTCCGGTTCTCCAGAGTCTGAGTCCACTCTCTGGTCTCTTCCAGAGTCTGGAGCTAACTCTCCGGTCTCTCCAGAGTCTGGGGCTAACTCTCTGGTCTCCAGAGTCTGGAGCTAACTCTCCGGTCTCTCAGAGTCTGGAGCTAACTTCTGGAAGCTACCCCCCAGAGTCTGGAGCTAACTCTCCGGTCTCTCCAGAGTCTGGAGCTAACTTCTGGAGCTTAACTCTCTGGTCTCTCCAGTGTTGGAGCTAACTCTCTGGTCCTCCCAGAGTCTGGAGCTAACTCTCTGGTCTCTCCAGTGTCTGGAGCTAACTCTCTGGTCTCTCCAGTGTCTGGGGCTAACCTCTGTCTAAGAGTCTGCTACTACTGGTCCTCTCAGTGTCTGGAGCTAACTCTCTGGTCTCTCCAGTGTCTGGAGCTAACTTCTGGAGCTAACTCTCTGGTCTCCCCAGAGTCTGGAGCTAACTCTCTGGTCTCTCCAGTGTCTGGAGCTAACTTCTGGAGCTAACTCTCCGGTCTCTCCAGAGTCTGGGGCTAACTCTCTGGTCTCTCCAGTGTCTGGAGCTAACTTCTGGAGCTAACTCTCTGGTCTCTCCAGTGTCTGGGGCTAACTCTCTGGTCTCTACAGAGTCTGGAGCTAACTCTCTGGTCTCTCCAGTGTCTGGAGCTAACTCTCTGGTCTCTACAGAGTCTGGAGCTAACTCTCTGGTCTCTCCAGAGTCTGGAGCTAACTCTCCGGTCTCTCCAGAGTCTGGAGCTAACTCTCTGGTCTCCCCAGAGTCTGGAGCTAACTCTCTGGTCTCTCCAGTGTCTGGAGCTAACTCTCTGGTCTCCCCAGAGTCTGGAGCTAACTCTCTGGTCTCTCCAGTGTCTGGAGCTAACTCTCTGGTCTCTCCAGTGTCTGGAGCTAACTTCTGGAGCTAACTCTCTGGTCTCTCCAGTGTCTGGAGCTAACTTCTGGAGCTAACTCTCTGGTCTCTCCAGTGTCTGGGGCTAACTCTCTGGTCTCTCCAGAGTCTGGAGCTAACTTCTGGAGCTAACTCTCTGGTCTCTCCAGTGTCTGGGGCTAACTCTCTGGTCTCTCCAGCGTCTGGAGGCTAACTCTCTGTTCTCTCCAGTGTCTGGGGCTAACTCTCTGGTCTCTCCAGTGTCTGGAGCTAACTCTCTGGTCTCTCCAGAGTCTGGAGCTAACTCTCTGGTCTCTCCAGTGTCTGGAGCTAACTCTCTGGTCTCTCCAGTGTCTGGAGCTAACTCTCTGGTCTCTCCAGAGTCTGGAGCTAACTCTCTGGTCTCTCCAGAGTCTGGAGCTAACTCTCCGGTCTCTCCACAGTCTGGAGCTAACTCTCCGGTCTCTCCAGAGTCTGGAGCTAACTCTCCGGTCTCTCCAGAGTCTGGAGCTAACTCTCCGGTCTCTCCAGAGTCTGGAGCTAACTCTCTGGTCTCTCCAGAGTCTGGAGCTAACTCTCTGGTCTCTCCAGTGTCTGGAGCTAACTCTCTGGTCTCTCCAGAGTCTGGAGCTAACTCTCTGGTCTCTCCAGAGTCTGGAGCTAACTCTCTGGTCTCTCCAGAGTCTGGAGCTAACTCTCTGGTCTCTCCAGAGTCTGGAGCTAACTCTCTGGTCTCTCCAGAGTCTGGAGCTAACTCTCTGGTCTCTCCAGTGTCTGGAGCTAACTTCTGGAGCTAACTCTCTGGTCTCTCCCAGAGTCTGGAGCTAACTCTCTGGTCTCTCCAGTGTCTGGGGCTAACTCTCTGGTCTCTCCAGTGTCTGGAGCTAACTCTCTGGTCTCTCCAGAGTCTGGGGCTAACTCTCTGGTCTCTCCAGTGTCTGGAGCTAACTCTCTGGTCTCTCCAGAGTCTGGAGCTAACTCTCTGGTCTCTCCAGAGTCTGGAGCTAACTCTCCGGTCTCTCCAGAGTCTGGAGCTAACTCTCTGGTCTCTCCAGAGTCTGGAGCTAACTCTCTGGTCTCTCCAGAGTCTGGAGCTAACTCTCTGGTCTCTCCAGTGTCTGGAGCTAACTCTCTGGTCTCTCCAGAGTCTGGAGCTAACTCTCTGGTCTCTCCAGTGTCTGGAGCTAACTCTCTGGTCTCTCCAGTCTGGAGCTAACTCTCTGGTCTCTCCAGAGTCTGGAGCTAACTCTCTGGTCTCTCCAGAGTCTGGAGCTAACTCTCTGGTCTCTCCAGAGTCTGGAGCTAACTCTCTGGTCTCTCCAGAGTCTGGAGCTAACTCTCTGGTCTCTCCAGAGTCTGGAGCTAACTCTCTGGTCTCTCCAGAGTCTGGAGCTAACTCTCTGGTCTCTCCAGAGTCTGGAGCTAACTCTCTGGTCTCTCCAGAGTCTGGAGCTAACTCTCTGGTCTCTCCAGAGTCTGGAGCTAACTCTCTGGTCTCTCCAGAGTCTGGAGCTAACTCTCTGGTCTCTCCAGAGTCTGGAGCTAACTCTCTGGTCTCTCCAGAGTCTGGAGCTAACTCTCTGGTCTCTCCAGTGTCTGGAGCTAACTCTCTGGTCTCTCCAGAGTCTGGAGCTAACTCTCTGGTCTCTCCAGTGTCTGGAGCTAACTCTCTGGTCTCTCCAGTGTCTGGGGCTAACTCTCTGGTCTCTCCAGAGTCTGGAGCTAACTTCTGGAGCTAACTCTCTGGTCTCTCCAGTGTCTGGGGCTAACTCTCTGGTCTCTCCAGAGTCTGGAGCTAACTCTCTGGTCTCTCCAGTGTCTGGAGCTAACTCTCTGGTCTCTCCAGAGTCTGGAGCTAACTCTCTGGTCTCTCCAGAGTCTGGAGCTAACTCTCTGGTCTCTCCAGTGTCTGGAGCTAACTCTCTGGTCTCTCCAGAGTCTGGAGCTAACTCTCTGGTCTCTCCAGTGTCTGGAGCTAACTCTCTGGTCTCTCCAGAGTCTGGAGCTAACTCTCTGGTCTCTCCAGTGTCTGGAGCTAACTCTCCGGTCTCTCCACAGTCTGGTCTCTGGTCTCCAGTCTGGAGCTAACTCTCTGGTCTCTCCAGTGTCTGGAGCTAACTCTCTGGTCTCTCCAGTGTCTGGAGCTAACTCTCTGGTCTCTCCAGTGTCTGGGGCTAACTCTCTGGTCTCTCCAGAGTCTGGAGCTAACTCTCTGGTCTCTCCAGTGTCTGGAGCTAACTCTCTCCGGTCTCTCCACAGTCTGGAGCTAACTCTCCGGTCTCTCCAGAGTCTGGAGCTAACTCTCCAGTCTCTCCAGAGTCTGGAGCTAACTCTCTGGTCTCTCCACAGTCTGGAGCTAACTCTCTGGTCTCTCCAGTGTCTGGAGCTAACTCTCCGGTCTCTCCAGAGTCTGGGGCTAACTCTCCGGTCTCTCCAGAGTCTGGAGCTAACTCTCTGGTCTCTCCACAGTCTGGAGCTAACTCTCTGGTCTCTCCACAGTCTGGAGCTAACTCTCTGGTCTCTCCAGTGTCTGGGGCTAACGTCTGGAGCTAACTCTCTGGTCTCTCCAGTGTCTGGGGCTAACTCTCTGGTCTCTCCACAGTCTGGAGCTAACTCTCTGGTCTCTCCAGTGTCTGGGGCTAACTCTCTGGTCTCTCCAGAGTCTGATGCTGCAAATTGCTGCCAACTGGCTGGAGAATGAGAAGAAGGAGTTGGAAGAAGCCAAGGAGGCCTATATGGCTGAGAGCTGTCCTGACCCTGACCTGAGTGGCGACCAGGCCGTTCTGATGGTAGGACTGACACTAATCCTGTTGACCCCGGACCCCTGACTGCTCCCTCAAAAGAAAGTATTGCTCTATATCTGTATCCATATCTATAATAGTATATCATATTTATGAGGTCTTCATTTAACAGCATCCTGCCCAGACAATATTTGAGTTTTCTGTCGCTTTTATATAATCAGTTTTATATAAACTATGGTGAATGGTTGGATGAGTGGAGTCAGTGTTTTATTGTCATATGTACATCATAACACAGGACCATTCTGAACAGTGAAACTCTTGTGACGTGGCAGGAGGAGAGCTACGTCCTCATTAGATATGTATACTTAAAGTTCTGCTGATTCACTGTTTGTCTGTACCTCTCCAGGAGTTGTGCAAGAAGCTGTCACAGGCCATCGACAAGATTGATGAAGATCGGTACGATGTGGAGGCCAAGGTGGTCAAGAGCGACAAAGAGGTGAGCCCATTCTGAGATAGAGGTTAGGGGGCGTCTAACCCCTACCTGCTCCTTAATGACCTGTCTCTGTACTGTCTAACCCCTACCTGCTCCTTAATGACCTGTCTCTGTACTGTCTAACCCCTACCTGCTCCTTAATGACCTGTCTCTGTACTGTCTAACCCCTACCTGCTCCTTAATGATCTGTCTCTGGACTGTCTAACCCCTACCTGCTCCTTAATGACCCGTCTCTGTACTGTCTAACCCCTACCTGCTCCTTAATGACCTGTCTCTGTACTGTCTAACCCCTACCTGCTCCTTAATGATCTGTCTCTGGACTGTCTAACCCCTACCTGCTCCTTAATGACCTGTCTCTGTACTGTCTAACCCCTACCTGCTCCTTAATGATCTGTCTCTGTACTGTCTAACCCCTACCTGCTCCTTAATGACCTGTCTCTGTACTGTCTAACCCCTACCTGCTCCTTAATGGCCTGTCTCTGTACTGTCTAACCCCTACCTGCTCCTTAACTAAGTGTTATGTTCCTCTGAGGTCAGATCTCTGACCTGAAGCTGAAGGTGGTGGAAGTGGCTGGCGTGAAGAAGCCCGCTCTGAAGAAGGTCCGCATGTCTGCTGATGCCATGTTGCAGGCCCTGCTGGGAGGCAAACACAAGGTCACCATGGACCTCAGGTCCAACCTCAAGCAGGTCAAGAAGGAGGTCAAGGAGGAGGTGAGGAACCACTTTAATTTACCAGCTGTAGGTCTTCATTGATCTGCCAAAGATGATCCATGTTAGCTGTGGCGTTTAGATTCAAGATTCAAGATGTTTAATTTGATGTTTACTGCAGAAGAACATCTCTTGGGTTCCTCTGGTCCTCCTCCATGTAAGCCTCACCCCTTCAGGGTGGGAGAGGTCATATCAGAGGAGCTGAAGGTCAGAGGAGAGAAACTAAAGAATGTTCTCTCTTCCAGGCGACGGAGGCAGGAGACTGGCGCAAGAACATCGAGGACAAGGCTGACAGGAAGAAGATGTTTGAGACTTCCTAGAGAGGTCAAGATGTTGGAGGAGGAGGAGGACCAGAGCTCTGGGTGGCGGAGTCTCTTATGGAGGCGGAGTCTCTTCGGGAGGCGGAGTTTCTTCAGAAGGCTCGTACCGCCCACTTCAGGCTGTATTTGGGGTTCCTGTCCCCTGGTGGACAGACAGAGGTGGTGCTGTGTCACTTCATGCTTACAGTTAGGAATCCAACCTTGTACGTGTTTCGTGTAATTGTTTAAAATAAATGCTTTGAATTAATACTTTATTTGTTCATTTCTTTGGTTTATCAGCGTATCACGTTGAGAGAGTCGTTTGCAAGTTGAAGGTACATTATGAAAACGTGTACATGTGACTGTTGTGGGTGTGGTTTGTGTAGTTTAACACTTTTAACCGGTAATCAGTAATCAGGTTACACATGGTTCTAGTGCAAAGCTTAACTCTTTCTAAAAGCTTTGCATTGAGACTGATGTTCTGCTCCAGTGTTCATCATTCACCATTTCCTAAATGCTTGCAATATGTTTGTAAAAGAAAACTTTTTTTCCATTTTTAATTTCCATCATTAATATGTAACCTAACTGCTTAATGTCTCGTCACTTAATGTCGCTCCCCTTAACTCCCAAAGAGGGTATTTCATTCTCATTTCGATTCACTGTTTTCCACTCAACACATGATCTTGCGCCAAACTAAAACTGACTCACTAATCGAGAGCTGAACAAACTTCTGACTCTAAAGCAACAAATGTTTTATTGTCGTTCTTGACTTCATGGACGTATACTGGAGCTAAACTGACTCTGTTCTCAACATGGCTGCTCCTCCATGTCGAAGAAACTCCTGCTCAGCTGGTCCGAGACGCCGGGGGGTGAGGAGGAGGGTGAGGGGGTGAGGAGGGTGAGGAGGGTTGGGCAGGGTATTTCAGGAGCTAACCCTAACCCTATTGGTTGGCGAGGGAAAGCCTTTCCATAAAGAGGTGGCACGGCAGCCATATAAACCCTATTAGATGTGTGTGTGTGTGTCTGCAGCTTCTTCGTCGCGTCCTCCCAGTGTGTTGATCATCCTCTTCTTCATAGGTGAGACTATATTTCCTTTATCTTCTATTTCCTCAACCTCTTCCTCACTCTATGAGCAAGGCATCAGGCATCCGTCTGCCCTGGTGGTGCTGGGGGGGGGGGGGTCAGTAATTCAGCCCAGCCGGCCTCTTTAGATGTTAATGGACGACCTCTGACCTCTGCCCTGTGTTCTGGTTTATTGGCCGTTAGTGCAGAGGGCGTGTGGTCTGACCCCAGCAGGGGGAGGCTAACGCTAATGTTAGTGGTTAGTTAGGAAGCTAGTGGTTATTTAGATGGCTAGTGGTTAGGTGGCTAGTGGTTAGTTAGGTGGCTAGTGGTTAGGAGGCTAGTGGTTAGTTAGGTGGCTAGTGGTTAGGAGGCTAGAGGTTAGTTAGGTGGCTAGTGGTTAGGAGGCTAGTGGCTAATTAGGTAGCAAGTGGCTAGTTAGGTGGCAAGTGGTTAGGAGGCTAGTGGTTGTGTTGCGCTATCACGGACACTCATGGACCAAGTCTTCCTGCTAAACGTTGATGTTTCTAACTCGTCAGATGAATAAAGTTAATTCATGTTGTCTTGTATCGTCTATTGTTAGTTTACATGCTCAGTCCTCATGAACCAATGTTGTGTTGCTATTGGAACGGTTTCACTTCATCACCAACACCACTTGGAATGGGATTATAATTATTATGATTATTATTGTTAACTATTATCACTCTGGTAAGTAATACAACTTTGAATATTGGTAACCGATAACAACGTATGGTGACCACTGGAATGTCATCCACACATAATCAATTAATTATAATGAATAATTTAGAAAGGAACGTCTGGTATGAACAGGAGGTCAGATTACACGCTAAAACTGCTTTCTCATAAAGTGCTGACGGGCTGCAGAGAAATCTGAGCCCCGGCCAAGTTTAGCCTCCGACCCCCCGACCAGGCAGCTGACATCACCAGCCTCACCTCCATCACCAGCCTCACCCACCAGCCTCACCTCCGTCACCAGCCTCACCTCCATCATCAGCCTCACCTCCATCACCAGCCTCACCTCCATCACCAGCCTCACCCACCAGCCTCACCTCCGTCACCAGCCTCACCTCCATCATCAGCCTCACCTCCATCACCAGCCTCACCTCCATCACCAGCCTCACCCAACAGCCTCACCTCCATCACCAGCCTCACCCACTCTGCTCTCTTCTGCTATCATCCCCTCACCACCTCCTGCTGCTCTGACCTCTGACCTCTGACCTGTCTCTCTCCAGATTGTGGAGTCCATAAAGCATCAAGATGTCTGAGTGAGTCTAAACTGTCCATAAGATCACATGATCACGCCAGACATCATGACGTCACCAAATCATGACATCACCAAATTACCAAATCACCACACTCTGCTTTTCCTGACAGAAAAAAGATGACATCGAGCCGCAGGCACCACCTGAAGGTACACACACACACACACACACACACACACACACACACGTCCTCCCAGAGTAAGTGTGTGTGTGTGTGTGTGCTGCAGAGTTTGATCCTGCAGATCGCGGCTAACTGGCTGGAGCAGGAGAAGAAGGACTTGGTGGAGGCCAAGGAGACGTACCTGGCTGAGAGCTGCCCCACCACCGACCTGAACGGAGACCAGGCCGAACTCATGGTGCGCTAGCTAGCACACGGCTAGCACGCTAAGATAACACACTCACTAGCTAGCACACGCTAGGATGCTAGGATAACACACTCACTAGCTAGCACACGGCTAGGATGCTAGGATAACACACTCACTAGCTAGCACGCTAGGATAACACACTCACTAGTTAGCACGCTAGGATAACACACTCACTAGTTAGCACGCTAGGATAACACACTCACTAGCTAACACGCTAGGATAACACACTCACTAGCTAGCTAACACGCTAGGATAACACACTCACTAGCTAGCACACGGCTAGCACGCTAGGATAACACACTCACTAGCTAACACGCTAGGATAACACACTCACTAGCTAGCACGCTAGGATAACACACTCACTAGCTAGCACGCTAGGATAACACACTCACTAGCTAGCACGCTAGGATAACACACTCACTAGCTAGCACGCTAGGATAACACTCTCTGGTGCAGGGTTTCTCAGGGGGTGTGCGCCCCTAGAGGTACTCTGAGGGATTGCAGGGCTGCTGGGAACATTTCTAAATACAAGGAGTCTGCTCAGAAGTTACAGCTGAGACAGAAACATGTCAGTCAGCCATCCAGATGTTTTAAGACTAACAACCTCCAGTCATCCCGAGCTGAAACCTTACAAAATGATTAGTGTTGGTGAAAGCGGTATGTGGCTGAACACATACACACCCAACGCGCTACGTGACTAAAAATAGTGTGAGAACAACTGTGCTGGTGTGTAGGGTGACACTAAGGACAACACGTGTTGGCTTGCTAGGACATGATGCCACTAAGATGCCACCACCACAGTGCTAGCATGCTACAAAGGCAGATCATGATGGTAGAACACCACAGGACTGTGGTAGCGTGCTAAGGTCTTAGCACTGTTAGCATCACACTCAACTAAGCATCATAACCTTGTGTCTGGGAACAGGAAACCTGCAAGAAGCTGCATGCTTTGATTGACAAGATTGATGAGGAGAGGTACGACGCTGAGGCCAAAGTTGGCAAGGCCGACAAAGAGGTAAAAACACCTTCATCATCATCAACCTTCATCCCACCCACCTACTTAATCACCACCATCATCATCATCACCCCCACCATCCATACCATCGCAATCCCCTAAACGACCATGTCCCTTTCCAGATTGAGGACCTGAAGATTAAGGTGGTGGACCTGGTGGGCGTGAAGAAGCCCGCTCTGAAGAAGGTCCGCATGTCTGCTGACTCCATGTTGCAGGCCCTGCTGGGCTCCAAACACAAGGTCACCATGGACCTCAGGTCCAACCTCAAGCAGGTCAAGAAGGAGGTCAAGGAGGAGGTGAGGAACCACTTTAATTTACCAGCTGTAGGTCTTCATTGATCTGCCAAATCTGATCCATGTTAGCTGTGGCGTTTAGATTCAAGATTCAAGATGTTTAATTTGATGTTTACTGCAGAAGAACATCTCTTAGGTTCCTCTGGTCCTCCTCCATGTAAGCCTCACCCCTTCAGGGTGGGAGAGGTCATATCAGAGGAGCTGAAGGTCAGAGGAGAGAAACTAAACAATGTTCTCTCTTCCAGGCGACGGAGGCAGGAGACTGGCGCAAGAACATCGAGGACAAGGCTGACAGGAAGAAGATGTTTGAGACTTCCTAATTGTTTGCGGACATGTCTGCAGTCTGTCTGTCTGTCTGTCTGTCTGTCTCTATAAACTGCTAGTCTTATGTGTTGGTGGAACCAGATGGTTGGTTGGTCAGAGAGCCATGTGTCTGAGGGTCTTGGATGTGTCATGTTGGAGAATGTCCATAAGGTTCTCCATGGAGATGGTTTGCAGGTCGTCAGGTTGTCTTCATCCCAGGTTTCAGAGTCTTTGGTTCCTCAAGCTCCACTGTTCTTTACAGCCTTTACATCAAATGTTCAGGCAACTTGACTTTGTTTAAAAAATAAAATACAAGAGAAAAACCCATTTGACATTGTGTTCCTCTTCTTTGAGTCTTCCTTCGTGTGTTTGTTTATGCCTTCCTCCTGATAGTTCTCCAGTCCTACCTCTGTGTTCAAGTTCTATGATGATGAATAGTTTAGTTATCTCATGATGGATGGTGGATACATGTTCAAAGTACACACCTGTCCTCCTGGACACAGTAAAAGCTATTTGAAGACCTCAGAAAGCACACTGAAGGAAGTTACGGTCACGTCAAGGGCTCCAAGAGAAGATCCAGACCTGCTTTTGTATTCTTCAAGATTTTAAGATGAAGATATTAGTCCTGAATAAAAAGTACTTCAGTAAGGATTGCATCTCGATGTGAGCTCACACCAGGTCCTTGCACACTGTGGACAACACAGGATCCTCAGTCCACCTGCACCCCCCTCCATGGCGGACAAAGCATTCATTGCCAACACTAATCCAAACTAATTTAGCAGGACTATGTTGTCACCAACAGTAATCAGAACTAACTAATATGGCCGTCACTAGGCTCAGATGGGCTCAGGTTGAGTCATCCTTATTAACACACGAGATGATATGTGATGTTCTCTCATCTCCAGCCCAGACCATAAGACCCATAATGAGAGATCACAAGGCTTGTTGATGCTCTGACACCCAGATACTCCCCCCCCAGGACCCCCTGACACTCCTTCTATGGTCAGCCTACATTGAATGGCTCTGGGGGGCCTCTAGCACCCAGGAGCTCACGTAGCAGCGAGGGGCCCCTGTCTGGCTAAGTTTAGTCCCCAGGCCCCAAAGGGACCAGGATGCCTCAGGGCTAACTTTATCCTCCAGGCCACACGGTGGAATGCCAGAATGCCTGGGCTAAGTTTGGACTCCACACGCTCTTAGAAGAACAGGTTTCTCATAAGGTTGGTCCCGTCCTCTTCTGAGGTCTGGGTTATGCTGGGACCCCTTGACCCTCAGCCCTCTAAAGGACTTCAAGAGGAACTCCCCAAACCCAGAGGGAGGAGTCCTGGAGAAGGAACCTCCTCCAGGGATGAGGAGATCCTCCTCCAGGGATGTTAGCAGGGTCATGGGTGATGGGTTCTGACTGGTGAGGAGGCTGCTGGGTGCTGACTGGTTATGAGGCTGCTGGGTGCTGACTGGTTAGGAGGCTGCTGGGTGCTGACTGGTTAGGAGACTGCTGGGTGCTGACTGGTTAGGAGGCTGCTGGGTGCTGACTGGTTAGGAGGCTGCTGGGTGCTGACTGGTTAGGAGGCTGCTGGGTGCTGACTGGACAAACGTTCTTGTACCAGTGCAGCTGTGGTCATGTCTTCTGGAGGTTTTGATCCAAAGTGGTTCCTCCTCCCAACATCTCAACTCTGACCACGTTGGCTTTGCACCAACATGGTGACGTCATCTGGTGGTGGAGCCTCCTTCTGTCTATCAAGGACCTCCCACAAAGTTCTTTGAGGAGATTAGAGCTGTTTTGATTGGATGAGACAAGATGACGCCATCAAAGAGAGTCTGCTGGGGCAAAAAAATCTTATTTTAGAGTCACACCCAACATTATGTGTATGTACTGTATATATGTACTGTTTTTAAATAGTTTTAGTTTATTGTGGTTCCCTGCTGTGATGAGTCGGTAGGGGAGCATTACCAGTACCAACCACTAGAGGGCAGGGCTGCTCTGTCTGGAAAGTCCCCCTGAATACAGAGAGGCCTCTAGGCCCCTGGAGGATGGATGTCTCTCTTTGGGTGTCTTTTGTGTGTTTGAGATCTGTGTGAAGTATGTATCTCTAATGTCTTGGTAGAGGTGGCAGGTTGTTAGGAAGTGGAGCTGGGTTTCCACCTCCTGTTGGGTGCAGT
>PIJE02003696.1:10067-12567 GCA_002895965.2 Coryphaenoides rupestris | reverse complement strand
GCTGTAAGCACTTCAGGAGATGAATTCAGCTTTAAGCCCCCCTCCTCTTCCATCATCGTAACCAGACAGACAGGCAGGCAGGCAGGCAGACAGGCAGGCAGACAGGCAGACAGGCAGGCAGACAGGCAGGCAGACAGGCAGACAGACAGGCAGACAGGCAGGCAGACAGGCAGACAGACAGACATATGGAGGGGAGAGAGAGAGACAGAGACTGACAGAGAGACAGTTGGAAGTGAGTGAGAGGGAGAGAGAGAGAGAGAGAGAGGAGAGAGGAGAGAGAGAGAGAGACAGATGGAGGTAGGAGAGAGAGAGAGAGAGGACAGAGAGTAGGAGAGAGAGAGAGAGAGAGAAGTGGAGAGGAGGGAGGAGAGGAGAGAGAGAGGGAGGAGGAGAGAGAGAGAGACAGAGGAGAGAGAGAGAGAAGGAGGAGAGAGAGAGAGAGAGAGACAGATGGAGGTAGGAGAGAGAGAGAGAGAGAGAGACAGAGAGAGAGAGAGAGAGAGAGAGAGAGAGAGAGAGACAGAGGGAAAGGAGAGAGAGAGAGAGAGAGACAGAGACAGATGGAGGTAGGAGAGAGAGAGAGAGAGAGAAGAGAGAGAGAGAGAGAGAGAGAGAGATTACATCACAGCAGAGTGGGAAAAGGTCGGAGAGGTTCGACAAGCCTTTGATGGGCAGATTCCTGAGATTCCTGGTGCAGTGACTCCTTTAGACAAACTGGTGCAGTGACTCCTTTAGACAAACTGGTGCAGTGACTCAATCCTTTTTCAAACCCTGAAGACCATTTTCATAATAGTATTAATGTTAATCTGGCTCTTGTGAACTTGTGGAAAATAAGCCCTGAACTTGAACAGAACAGTGGCAGCGTTGTCGTCATACGCGAGGAGGAAGGGTATGAGGAGGAAGGGTATGAGGAGGAAGGGTATCAGGAGGAAGGGTATGAGGAGGAAGGGTATGAGGAGGAAGGGTATCGGGGATGATGTTCATATTATACGTGATATAGCAACATCTCAGCGACAGGTTAGCTTTCGCGAGGAACGCACAGTCCCGCTGCGTGGTGCCGAGGAGCCGGGAATTACTGAAGAAGAGCAGGCCGGTGTGTGTGTGTGTGTGTGTGTCGCCTTCTTCCAGACACTCGCATCGAGACAACCGAGAACGTCTTCCCTCCCTCGCCCCCCTCTCGTCTGTCAGTCTAGCAGCCCGGGAACTCGGTCGCTTTCCCCCTCCCCAGACGGTCTTTAACGGCGAGACATCTCTCTCTCTCTCTCTCTCTCTCTCATCAGTGGAAGATCGTCGTGATAGACGAGCGCATCATCGCGTCGCTTATTTCCCCCCACGAAAACCATTGGCGTGCGAGGACGCGGGCCGATGTGCACGTACCGAATACCGAACGCGTCGAGAGAGAGAGAGAGAGAGAGAGAGAGAGAGAGACGCGTCGTCGATTCGGAGAGCGTTTCATCGGAGATGTCGGGGAAAATATCCGCAGAACAACGCTAACGTTTTTCCCGTTCCTCTCTTTTGGGAAACATCTCAACACAACATCTCATTTTAACATTAGATATTAGAATTTTTTGCTAACCAACAACAACAACAACAACAAACAGGACAACAGCGGGGGGGTAGGTATATCAGGCCACAATTTTTATTCAGTAGTGTTGTTCCAACGTAAAGGTACAATACTGTCAGCTTTTGTCAAGACGAAAACAAAAAAAAAAAACACCGTTAGTCATCTGTGTTCACAGAATACCACTCAAGTCGTTCCCATCCTTCTATATTGCGTGTGTGTGTGTGTGTGTGTGTGTGTGTGTGTGTGTGTGTGTGTGTGTGTGTGTGTGTGTGTGTGTGTGCGCGCCTCGAGCAAGTAAGTACATGGTCTAAATGGTAGGCACTTTGAATGTTTAAAACATTTGTGAATATACATTTATATATATTTATATATTTATAATATTTCTTTTCGTACGCCGATAAGCAATGGGGCAGCCGCGGGGGGGAGGGGCCGGGTCGGTGAGCCGGTCGCGCAGAGGGAATCGGGATGGTCTCTTTCGTGGGAAAGACCAAAGTCTTACAAGCACGGCTGGGAAAGGGGGGCGGATGCTGGCATGACGTTGTGGCAACACGGGAGCGGACGGGCCTGAAGGGAACACAGGACTGTGAGTTCTCGGGGATTCTACTGCCATTATACAGTACTCAGTACCATAGTTCAATAGGGGGGAGGAGAGAGAAGGGGGGGGAAGGGGGGAGAGAGAGAGAGAGAGAGGACGCGAGGTTGTGCAGACGATGACAGCATGAATCTACTTCACATTACCGTACGGATGAACACATTATCACTGTACTGATGAACACGTTGCTGTACAGAGGAACGGGAGGCCACTGGCTGCAGCGGACGCGCCACCAAACTCAAACTCAAACTCAACGTGTCGTTCACACCTGGCAACGAGCGACAGTCAGTAGCATCAAGTGGTGAACGACGCCGCCGACGACGACGACGACGACGACGCGATCG